>RJWJ010011822.1:13486-43537 GCA_004363605.1 Indri indri | reverse complement strand
TACAGGCATGTGCCACCATGCCCGGCTAATTTTTTCTCTATATATTTTTAGCTGTCCAATTAATTTTCTTTCTATTTTTGGTAGAGATGGGGTGTCGCTCTTGCTCAGGCTGGTCTCGAACTCCTGAGCTCAGAACGATCCGCCCACCTCGGCCTCCCAGAGTGCTAGGATTACAGGCTTGAGCCACCGCGCCCGGCCTGCCTTACTTCTTCAATCATAACGTTTACCTTTAAAGCTTGGCTGACTTACAGAAGCTCAGAGTTTCCAATTAATTTGGATAAAAGGCAACGTTCTACAGGACGGAGGCTGTACCGTTAGACTCACCACAAATGCATCGTGTTTGCCTAAATCCATCCACCTACCAATGTTGGATTTAATGAGGTTTCACCAATAAGTGGCCCAAAGTGGAGAAAAGCAGGGAGGGGGGTAAGTTTTAAAAAACAAAAAACTTCCAAGAACTGCCCCAGTTCCCAATTAACTTCAGAGAGTAGTGAAATGGGATTGGGTAGAAAAAGTACATGTTTTCAACCCTTTCTTTTGAACAGACCCTGATTTTTCCCCCCAATTTTTCCTGATGCTATACATTCTTCTGAAAGCAATTTTTTGGGGTATGTTTTAAAAAAACTGGATTTGGTTTTTAGCAGGATTTAAAAACCACTGTGATAAGAGATGTCATCAATAAAAAGATGAGGGGAGTGGTGGGCCACATTTCAAAAGAAGGAAGGGCTGGGAGCAGGCAGAGAAGAAAGGGAGAAGACAGACTGGGAGACAAAAGGGTTATTCTTCCCTGTAACCAGAGCGAACACAGGTCATAGCAGCCTTCACTCAGTTTCAGAACAGACACACACATGGAGAAACACAGGAGGGGAAAGATGTGCTCAGCCGAACAGCCCTGATGCCTTTCCATTAAAATATGGCACTTTTACATTGCAGAGAATCCAGTGTTCTACCAGAGGCTGCCGTCCACCTGTGGGGGAGGCTCGCCCTGCAGCCATCCTGAATACACAGGGGCATCTGCTTTCCGTCCACCGGAGCCCAACTTTTCCTCCTGTTCCTACTCAAACCCTCACCCAGAGTCATGCAAGGAGAAATGGGCAGGCCAGAAAGTCTTCAAAGAGATGGAGCCAATCACAGGATACCCAAGGGCTTTGGGAGAAGTCCAGTCGCCAGCAATGGACCGGGTGTGGGCAGATGGAACCCTGAGGCCAGGGAACACAGGACGATAAAAATATCTTCATATTAAGGATATATATTTTGTTCCTGGGAGGCATTTCTTTCACTCTGCAAAAGGAACCAACTAAAACAACATTTAATTTTCATAATATTAAAAAATAAGTCTTTAATATATAAAAACTGGCCAGAAAAAAAATTCTTTGACTTGTTACATAAGAATGTCACCTTACACGTGAGAGTCTTTGTTTTGGGGCAGGGGTTAGGGTCAGGGCCAGGGTGTGTGAGAGGGCTGCTGGCCCCGCCCGCTCAGGCCAGGGTTTACAGTAGGAGTCGGCACAGCAGGCTGCAGTCCCCAGGCCTCCCACACTGTACCTTCAGTGACCTGATCGTTAGCAGAGGGCACCATGGGTTGCTTTATGTATAGCAAAGACGTTCAGTGATGCCTCTTTCGGGGTCCTCAACCTAGAAGTCAGTCCTTTCCATCTGAATCCCAGCAGATGAGAGAGGAGGACAGGCACCCATCACTTCCGTAAGGGACTGAGGATTTCCCCCAGTGCGGTCCGATTGGAGTCCTTCGGTCTGAGGGAGGCCCTTTCCCCAGCTCCTCTGCCCTTCAGAGGGACCTCCGTGCGGGCACTGGGACCCGCAGCAGGCTCTGGGCACTTCCTGGGGGCCCGGGCGCTGCTGGCCCGCTTCAGGGTACCGCTGTCCTTGGGGACGGCATCCTCGGGTCCACCCTTCACCCTCAGCTGCCGCTGTGAGACTGTCCGCGTGATGCCAGGGGCTCTGGCCGCAGGAGGGGCATCCGTTCTCATGGACCGGGATGACGAGGCCACGGTGTTTCGGGCGAAGCTCGGGACTGGGGGTGGGACCCGGGGGACGCTGGGGGCCGGCGGGGTCTTGGGTTCTTCTTCGGGACTCTCGGGGCCCTGGGAGTTGGAGCGGCAGATCTTATTTTCCTCGGGCTTCTGTCTGGGGACGTTCCTGAGGGGCTTGGCGCTGGGCTTCTTGAGAGAGCCCCTGCGCTGCAGCGGGGGCTCCTTCCCCTGCCGGGCGCTGCCGGCGCCGGCTCCCCGGGACGGCCGCTGCTCCTCGGCCGCGGCCCCGGCCCCCGCGGAGGGCCTTCGGGGCGACGTGTCCGCGGTCCCCCTCACGGAGCTCCGGCGCGACCACGGCGCGTCGGTGCTGCTGGGGAGCTCCCGGGGGAGCACCCGGGACGGCACCCGGGACGGCGGGTCCGGCCGCTTGCAGCCGCCCGCGCCGCCGCGGCTGGCCCGGGAGATGGGCACGACCTTGCGCATGCTCTCGCTCTCCGACGCCGTCAGCGAGCGCACCGGCCGCGCCCCCGGGCCCGCGCCCCGCCGCACGCCCGGCTTGGGGGCCCCCGGAGGCGCCTCTTTGAGGGAGTTTCTCTTTGGTGCTGTAACATCCTTGCCTTTGGCGAGTCTGTCCCTGGGAAGGCCACCCTTGCATCTGGGCTCACTCTTCACCGGGGAGGGGGCAGGAGCCTCCGCAGCGGGGATGGATTCAGGGTTAGAGGAGACCTGGCTGCCCCCCGTCGTGTCCCCAACCCCAGAGGACACGGAGCCATCCCCTTCGCCCCCTTCCTCCGGCTCTCCCGCTCCAGGTCTGGAGTCGGTTCCCTCCGAGCAGTCCAGGGTCAGCGAGCAGTCGGTGGCGTCAGAGATGTGGAACAGAGGCCCAGGATCTTTGTTCTCAGGGTCGCTGCTACCCGCAGACACCAGGGCTGTGTCGCTGGGCTCCGCAGGGGCAGCCCGGTCAGCCCCCAGGGCTAGGCTGAGAGCCCCCTGGGCACCGCTGTCCCCCGGCGTCAGGCTGCCGGTGCGGGCACTGAGTGACTGCGGGCACCCATCCCCCGGAGACACCAGCTTCGCTGCGCTCGAGTCATTCAGGGTGGGCCGGGACGTCTCCTCCAGGATCTTGGGACTCTGGAGATTGAACTGGGCCAGCCCTGTCACCAGCTCATGCTCCTTAATCCCCAGAGCCAGTGGCGAGAGCGGAGGGGACCAGGTCGGACCCAAGCCCACAGGCTCGCTGTTCCTCTTTCGCAGGACGCTGTTCCCCCCGCGCCGGGCCCGGGGCAAGGCCTCGGCAGCCTCCGCAAGCGGCTTCCGCCAAGCAGAGGGCCTCTCCGGGGCTTTCTCCTGGCTCTCCGAGGCCTGAGGTTTGTGAGCAAAGTTGGAATTGTGGTCCTTTGGCTCAGCAGACTCCATCCAGGCCACCGTGGGCCGGGCCTGCCGGGGGCTGCTCCGGGGCAGGCTGTTGAACTTGTTGGGCTCCTCGGGGCTGCCGGTGGCGCTCTCCAAGAAGGTCAGCAGTTCCCGGTCGGCAGAGACGCCCAGGGAGAGGCGGGAGCGGCGGGTGTTGGGGTGCCGGTAGGAGGGGCTGATGGGCCTGGGGCGCAGGAAAGCGGGCAGGTCTTCTGCACCCTTCTTGGTCAGCAGCAACACATCGTTCTCGCTGCTGCTCCTGCCAAACCCCCCAAGCTCCCCGGCCGCCCAGGAGCGCCGCTTCTGCTCCAGCTCCTTCATCCGCTGCAGCTGCCTCAGCTCCTGTACCTCACGGTCGTGGTTGTCCTGAACAAGGGGTGGAGAGAGGCCGGAAGATGCATGAGACACGTGGGACCCACGTGCAAGTCCTCAGCCACCTACCCTAAGACCCAATGAGAGAGAAATGTACAGAGGGGAGCTCTGGGTCATGCCCTACACTGAGAAAGCGACTGTGTGTGTGTGGAGGGAGGGGGAGGCTCTCTAAAGCTGGAGGGGATCTGACCACAGGGACACACCAGGCCTGGCCCCAACAATCTGTCTACCGTTCACATCTGATCCTTGGGCCCAACTTCCAGCTTGCCAGCCAAGGAAGGCCCTGTCCCCTCAGCATGGGCTGTGATTCCACATATGCATGCGACCTCAACTCCAAGGAAAGCCAGCTTGGTTTCTAAGTAGTCCAAGACAGGATTTCTAGCAAAGTGCTAATTATAGGCAATGGCACAGAGAAAAACACTATGAGTGTTTGAAGAGTGAGCCTAAACTGTACTTCTGTGTTGCATGGATCTATGTGTACCTGTGCAGACACACATTCTAGTGCAGCACACTCTACTTAACAATGATTTGAATGCATAACGTGCTCTCAAGATATTAAGAGATGCCTTTCCACTCTGTTCTCTGACTGCTCCTTGGTTACAAAAGAACAAAAAAACCCCACCACAAATACCATGGTGGCTCTGCTCCTTATGCCGCAACCCGTTCCCACAGTCAGAGAAGAGGAGCGGGTCTGCTTTACTAATCCTTCAACACTTCACTCTTCTCCAAAGCACCCAGCCCTTCCCAACGAAACTGCACCAGAACAAATGCACATACCAGATCACACTTTACTGCCTGGCTGTGTGCTTTGAACATATGTGTCATGTAAACATGTGGATCTCACAACCCAAATCTGTTATCGTTAGCAGTTTTTACTTGAAAATCAATTTCCTCCAATGGTGGACTTTCCCTTCCAAGTTTCTGTGAGGCTCTGGCTGGGGACTCTTGGCTCCTCCTGCAGCTCTGGCCTCAGCCTCTCCCATCGTCCCCAGGTCTCTCAGGCTTTCTCCTTTCAAGGCTGCCTGTGGTGGGGGTGGGGCTGGTTCCTGGCGCTAAGGACAGCTGGGCTGAGAGCACCACACAGGTGGCCTCACGGGCCTGCAGAATTCCAACTGGGAGTGAGGGCCTCTGAAAGAGCCAACTTGGCCTCTACACCCACCACTGCCTCCCACAGCTGAGCTCACTGCTTGGCCAGAGGAGCGTAAACGTGGCCACAGGCTGAGCCTCCTTCTCTCAGCTGGACAGAGAAAGGAGGGGTTGAGAATGCAAAGCAATTCCGAGCCTGAGAGAAAGTCCCTCAAAGAATTTCAGCCATAGACAAATCTGCAGGGGAAGAGATGACTCACAAGTATTGGGTTCCTCATCACCACCCGAAATGAACGGAATCAAGTTGTCGTTTGTTTTTAATTGGCAGATTAAAGTTTTATTTGCAAAGCCAAGCAAGCCCAGAGAATTTTCTGGCTTCTAAATTAAACCCAGAGATTATTGGAATTGGTGGTTGAAGGGCAAGAAATGTAGCTGTTGTGCTCAATGTAGCAGCAGGCTTCAAAAATATTTGCGAATTTTGAAGGCTGCTCTGGCCGAGGGCAACACAATTCCTGTGGTGCCAACCCCACAGGTGGAAGGGAGGGCCTTCCCATCAGCAACAGAAGTCCCCCTGAAAGAGGACATTCTCTTCTGGGGAAGGGGTGAGAAAGACATTCAGGATCTTCAGGAAACTTTTAAATATTACTGCCATCATAGAGCAACCTTACTAACAAAATGCTTTTAGGGCACTAATGAGTGTGCTGGTATGAGCAGCAAAGCAGCAGAGGCGGCCAAATGCCAGGCTCCCGATGATATGGAAGCCTCAGGGCTGGGATGGCAGAGCTACTTCCCTGCAATCCCAGCCGAGAGCCTGGCAATACCACCTGGGCCAGATGTTCTTGAAACCAGGGAGACACTGAACTGTCTTTCTGCCATAGCAGAGGACTGGGTCAAGAAGAAGAAAAATTAAAATCCCAACAACTCTGAAAACCCAGACATGCTACTAGCCATACCTTAACTGCTTTGTTGAATTTGGTACAGAAGTCCCTAAATATCTGAAAGCATTCGTCCAGTTTCATGGTTTCTTTGTCTTCACAGAAAAAATCTATGAGGGTGTGGGCCTCATCCTGAAGCTCTCGTTTCCAGCGTTCTAGTTCTGTCAGCTTTTCTGTGGCAAACTGCGGAAAAACAAATGAGCACACACTGAAGTAAACTGGCGAGGCACTCAGCACTGCATCTGGTGCCCAGGGAAGACATGCTCCTGGAGTTCAATTTCAGGTCTCGGGAAAGGCAAGGCTTATTGCAAGGCCAATGTACTCAGAGCCAAAAGGAAAATAATTCGACCCAAGCTAAACCTTGGGGAAAGCAAAGTGAACTCCTGTGTAAGACCTAGAAGCAACAAGATAGATTTAAGAGCTTTAACCTGTAGAATGCCACTAACAAAACTTTCACCTTTAATGTCTGGAAGGTTCACCTTTAATGTTTGCCGGAAAAAATGACACAGGTATGCAGTGGGTTTTTATCAAGAAAGATCATTTTGCATCTGCTTTTCCTTCTCTCAAAGCTGAGTCTTAATCTGGCCAAGAGTCGACTTTAGGGTCCCTGAAGTTACTTGTATTGATAAGTTGTCAGTTTTGCCCTGGGGAGAGGCAGTTTAAATTTAATCCCAAATGAGCTCTATCAGGATCCGTGTTACCCCCACCCAAGGACTGAAGCCCTTGTGCCTAAACCAGGGTTGCTCAACCACGCCAGCTGGAAAGCTTTAACAGTCCATGCTTGCACCCCACTCACACAATTTAATAGGTTTCGGGTAGATCCAGCACTAATATTCTACTAAAACTCCCCAGGAGATTCTGATGGGTTCCTTTGGTTAGGAATTAGTCTTATACATATCCACTCTCTTTACTTCTTTATTTTCTCCTAATTCTTCTAGGACAAATAAGTCTCTGAGGCCCCTATAAATTCCGGTAGTGCCTCAACAAAGTGTTGGGAATGAAAGAAGCTTCCTTTCCTCCAGCGAGTCCCCAAGGCTTTTAGGATGGGATTTGCCATGTCCAAGGGTCACAAGCGCACTTCCCTGCCGGCAGTTCAGTGACAGTGTGTTGACCGTGTTGACGGTAAAGAGGAAGCAGCGTGGAGACAGAGAGGAAGGACCTCAGCAGACCCTCCACGGGAGACCGAATATCTGGAATCACAGCGAAGCGTTACGCTGCTTTCTTGTTTACTCGGGAATAATGCTTACATGAAGAAGGAATGTGTGAAATATGTTACTTGATGAAATCACATGTATCATGTTTTAAAAAAAGGCTCATATGTGAAAAAACTTCTTTTTTCGTGAAATGGGGATGAGCCTAGGAAAAGGTAAAGCCATAAGTTGCCCACCTTCAAGGAAGGGGACTGCTGTTTAGACACGCTTGGAGAGCTACCGAACCTACAGAGAATTCTGTTAAGACACCACCTCCTACCCACTCCAACCCACATTCCCCCTTAAAAGCCCTTTTTTTAAACCAAACACATTCAAGAGGTAGTCGGAAACCAAAACTATTTAAGAAACCAAATACCAGGGAAAGTAACCATCTGAGTCAGTAGCCCAAGGCAGCATGTGCATTCATGATGTATTTTTCTTTAGGGAGAGAATGGTATTAATGAAAGGATAAATCTTTGCCTGTCATTCTTTCACAGGGGGAAGATGGAGTCCAGCCAAGAACAGCTCTACGGCAGAAAAACAGGCCTCTTGAAAAAATCTGCACGGGAGCTTAGCTCCACCTCGTATGTCCCCTCTCTAGATCCTGTGGGGACTGACAGAATACCAGGAAGGAAAACTTAAACCACTGAAGTCACCCTTTGGACAGTGAAACATTCAGAATATGGATCTGAAAAGTAACCATGCTCTGAGTCATTTGCCACAAGTTCTACATGATTAGGGCCACAAATAAAAAAGTCCAAAGCTACACTGGCAAAGTAAGAATGACAACAGGTTTGCAGCTGTGATATCAAATTCAACTTGACATCTCCAACTTGCCTGCTACAAACCAAAGCTCCGAACCAGTTCACTCAGTATTTCTTACCTAAGGGTCAAAATACTGAAATAAAAATTTGCAAAAATGTGTTCCTGTTTTCTTTCTGCTCACAAACCTTGACTGATGCTCCACTGCTCGTGGTGTCAAGTCCAGCGTTCAGAGTGGCATTCAGAGACCTGCATGGCCTGCCCTAGCCTACCTTGAAAAACGTTCTCTCACCTATTCAAAAAGAAGTTGAATTTAAGAAAGGAAAGTACATAGCTGTGTGGAATATTTTATTTACAGAGAGAAAAATCACTAAAATGACTAACAGAAGAGTTTAAAGAGTTAAAGCAAGGTTGTTTGCCTTTGAAGAGTAGTCTAGAGGTGAGGATGATCCTTTTGTATTAATATTTAGTATTAGATACTAATATTTAATGTAAGAACTTGGGGGAATGAAACATCCAGAATTTTAATCTGGATGTGTGAGGGTCCTTATTCTTGAATTTCTGAATGTGTTTTATGCATCTGACTGCGCTTAGTGTTTAGTGTTTTTGTAGTAGTGGTGGTGGCAGTGTTTGCTTTGTTTTTGTACTTTGAGAAAAATGTGTGTACTTTAACAGGAAAATTACAATTTGGTTATACTTAAAAGAAAATACAGAGCTCGTGATTAATAATAAAAATAAACTCACAGCACAGCCAAACAAAATCAAGTGTCTGCCGACATGAGCTGAAGCTTATAATATTTTGAAGTAGCTGAATTAATGAGTGAAGACTTCAGCTGGCACAACATTGGGAGCACGCTGTTCCTCCCCAGTGCCAAGGGCAGCCCTGCCACACAGATTCTGCCTTGCAGGTCTCAAAGCACTAACAACACTTCAGGTAGCACACCACTGCACTGAAGACTAAGACCATGAGACAGTGCCATTTTTTTTTTTTAAATAAGGAAGATAAAAGAAGTATGTCAGACTATGTGATTAGTGAGTCACAATGAGCTGTCACAAACATGTCCACTCTGCTGTTTCTTGTTGATGTTATTCGGCATAGCTCCTGACACACCCTGTGGACCTGATGTATTCCAGGTGTTGATAGGCACAGCTATTGTGTGTTCCGTTCTCATTATAAAACATGCCAAAACGCAGCTTGTTTCTTCATTATAAACAAGTGAAGCAATGACAGCCCAAGTTCTAAGGTGTCTTGATGACTTCTGTGGAATGTGACTGCATAGTCCAAATGTAAGCGCCATAAGTTGATACCATTTCGCTACAGTAAAGTACAATAATGCGAATTGAGCTATGATAAACAGAAGCCCAGTCCCTAAACAAATACCTTACATTTTGCTCGTGCTCAATTCCTCTGCAAAGAATGGGCACTGAAATTCAAAGTTCCTTTTACTAACTCGGGGGAAAAAATATGAATGGGAATCTGATGCTTCCGCAAATACTCCCATGCAAATTTAACGGGCCTCAGTGGTGCTGCTGGAAGATGTGATTACAGGGGCTGGCTTGAACCTGAAGGAAATCCTACGAACCTGAAGGAAATCTTCCATCTGCTGACAAAGTTCGCCATCCCGCTGGATGTTTTCCTTCAGCGATCTCGTCCTGACGAACAGCGAGTGCAGCTCTGCCTCTGTGTTATCCAGAGATAATCTAAAAGAAGAAAGGGGAGAGCGGGCGGTCGGCACAAGGAAGCCCTGTGTCACGTGGGTCCATCAAACGAGACCAACTACTGGCCAACCTTGGAAACAGAAGGGAGAGCTACTGCAATTACATTCACCTACCCCTGTATTTACATCTTGTGTGTTTCCTCCTGCTTTTTAAAGAGGTGATTCCTCCTAAAGGCATACACTGGTTCAAAGAGAGCAGGCTGTAACTTCGCTCTTGCAGGTGAGATAGCCCAAACTATGGGACTTAACAGAGTTTCTCATAAAATAGGTCTGAAGAGCTTTACATAATAAGTATTAAAAACTAAAAGTCATCAAGACTCTGGGAGACATATGCTTTCCTCTGGCCACTAAACACATTAAGCTCTCATGAGAAGTGAGGCAATGTATGCTGATAATCCTGATTCTAAGCGTACCATGGAGATACTAAGCCATCTTCACATTGTTCGCCACAGATACCCAGAGCAAGTGCCCTATATTCTACGGGGAACTAAAGCACAGCTAACAGTTCCGCAACTTAATGGTTCGGTCAATTGCAATGCTTTTGTTATATACATCGAATTGAGATTAACAGAATATGAATGATGGTTTTGTCACCTGGTAAAGTGAGCAGGTGAAACCTAAAATCTAGGTGAAATTCATAAATTAGGTTGCACTCATGCTTCCATTATTGATTCTAATTTTTCTTTATGCAATAAAGTTTTCCAACTTCATTGGTCATTGGTGCCCATCTGAGATCTGTTTGTACTTCACAAGTGTATTAGCCTTCCATTTCAAACCAACCAACCAACCTACCTTACTGAATAGGGTTTTTCTAAGCTAAACTTCCAATCTAACTCTGACCAGAAATGTCAATTCAAAAATGTAATGGTAATTTCTCTCTATATATCTCTTAGTAACATTTCTATACTAGTCAGAGTAAAAGTATTCCCACACAAATTTCCTTTAGTAATTCAAAAACAAAGCAGTTCATATCTTATGAGATGCCCATTCTGGCGATCTGTAAACATGAATTATGAACTGTTTACACCTTTGAACTGATAATCCCACTTTGGAAAAGACGTGTGATCTCTGGTTAGATGTTCACAGTGTCAATAACACTGAGCTACCACCCAATGACAGGGCTATGAGCTATGGTTCGTTTGTTCATATGCATATGGTCCATAGCTGGATATAGCCACAGAACAAATAAATATATGATATGAACTGGGTGGATACATGAAGTGGTATGCTAAGCCAGCTCGTGTGAGCCAACTGTGGGTATCTCTTCCCAGCTCTTCATTCGGTAACGCTGTGTTGGCAGCTTGCAATCAGCCATGGCAGCAGTATTTAGGGCACGGAAATCAGCAAATGCTACAAATCAGGACTTTTTTTCTCAAAGAGCTGATTACTGATCATTTACTATAGGATGCATGGATATGTATTGTAAATTTAAAAACATAGAACTCAAAAAGCGCATACACACTGATTATAGCTACATTAACATATACATCTACATTAGGATCAGAAGCAAATTAGAGTGATGTAAACAGAGCTTTATGTTTGGTAGATAATTTCTCTATAAAGTCGAGTGACTAATTTAAAATAAAATCCTTTCACAGCTCTTGGTATGGTTCCAACCCCTGATAATGCAATAGAAAATAAATGTACCATATCAGAGTCTACAAGGAAACAGTAATGGATGGCCCTGAAAGTTTGATTGATATATATTAACTCCCAGGGTAATAGGCTGTGTTGCTTAAACTGTATCTTTTGGGTGTGGAGGGATTTGAAGTTCTTAATCCATATTTTTTTTACACTGATGATATCCATTAGAATAGACTGAAATAGTTTTTTATTTTAGTTTAAAAACCCCAAATTCCAAAGGTGCTCGTACACATATCTTAAGCAAATGAAAAAGAAAGCTGAAAGTTCAACAAGACGAAACCTTTTCAAGTTCAAACTGAAATCCGAAAGTTGTAATTATTCATTAGTTTTCATAAGAAGGTAGTTTAAAAAAACCTTGAATTCTCACAATTCACTGCCAGTCTTCCTTGCTTACCTAGCAGCCTCCTGAACATGATGTAGTTTTTCTGAAAAGTTTAGAAGATTGGCATCTTTTTTTTGGGCTTCCTGGAACAAAGACAGAATTTTCTCTCACTATATGTATAAAATTGGAAGGAAATAATTTTCTTAGGGCTTAAAGGAAACTTAAAATCACTGCTCCTGTTTTTAAACTTGACACATTCAAAGCATTCATTGAGACATGAACTCTGATATTCTTAGTAAGATTTATCAGAACTCCTCTACTCTCAAGATACATTTAACTTCCCAGAGCAATTAATCTTGACATGAAATACAATTCATGTGCATTAAAACTCAATACAAGGAGGTGGCAGCTTACTAGGGCCCATTGTTTCTAGGGGAATCCAATATATCCTGCTTAAATACCACCCATACCTATGAGTATGCCTTTAAATGACTGAGATACCTTCAGCTGTTAAACCAGTTTGCAAACTGAGTTTAATCAGAAGGTACACGAGCTATGGAGGTGTTTGGATTCTTCCTTCATCTGTTCAGAGGGTGAGAGGAAAGCAGGTGGGAAGGGAGCAATTACTAACTCAGGAAACTTCCCCACATGGGCAGGGACCAAGTTACACAGAGCACCTGGACACATGGATCTGTGAGAACTCTGCCAGAATGCTATCTGCAATCCATGCTGGGTAAGGAACACATTTTCTTCTTTTAATCCTCCGAAAATTAACTTTCCAATCCAGTACCAAATTAAGCATGACCCTCTGTCTTCTGAAGAATATAGTAATAACAGTGTGTATTATTTACGGAGAGCATACTCCATGCAAACATTGAGCTAAGCCGTCTCAATTACCTGGCTTTGAGGTAAGTTATCACGACTCCCATCATTAGATGAAGAAATTGAGAGTCTTAAGGCTTAAGTAACGTGTCTGAGGAAGTACAGCTAGCAAAGGACAGCCAAAGTCTCCAAGCCCACATGCGAAACAAACATGCAACATGGCCTCCTCCCAGGTTAAAGCTACGTGTATATCACTGATGTCAAAACAACGGGGTGATTCAATGGAGAAGAAGCAAATCAGTACAATTAGCTGAGATCATTTAACAGCAAAGAAATAACTGTCCTTGGCTGATCTTTTACTTTGTACCTAGTTATTTTGATGTTACAAAGACCTAGTCAAGAAAAGAACCAATGGATAGGGTCAGACCCTGTGCCCTGTGCTAGCAGCCCTGTGCTGTAACGCACGGTAAAGAAAGAAGAAAAGAAAGGAAAGAAAGGAAAGAAACAAACAAAAGAAAGGAAAGAAAGAAAGAAAAAAAAGGAAAGAAAGGAAAGAAAGAAAGAAAGAAGCAAAGAAAGAAAGAAAGTGATCTTTCTACAGATACCTGGTCAAAAATCTAGTCAATTGCATGTGGGAAATGTTTCACTACCCAGCCCTCTACTCTCTGTCCCTATGGCCACTACCCTTCTCAACTCTCACCAAATAACTGCAGCCAACTCCCACCAAGACATGTCCCTGTTTCTAGTTCTCTCTCCACTCCAGCCCAGCCTCCACGGTGCCTTATTTTCCCAAAAGCAAAACAAAAAACCTGGTCATGCTGTCATGCTGTGCACAAGCTTCACTTGACCCCCAACTGCTAAAGCATGAAATCCAAATTCCCCACCTTCGACATTTGCATCCTTCGTAACTGGCTTCACCAGCCTCTCTGCCTCACTCTCCCCGCTTCCCTGCAGCCCTATAACCCCAGGTGCAGTTCACCTCGGGAATCTACAAGTAGTGCTTCTGCAAACAGAACCTTCTTGGAACTCGCCATGCCCTTTCCTAACTCTGTGTGACACCACCTCATGCCTGGGAAAAACTTCACCGCCTCCCAGGGGGAGTCATACACATTCTTTCCCTGTATTAATCATTTCCACATACCTGTGCGACAAAGTGCAGAAGATTCATCCCAGGTTTATTTGCTTTTGTGTCTGCCAATTTGAGCAAAGAAGACAGTTTAAATCCTACTGCATTGCCAGCATACCCTCCCTAAAGAAGACAAATCAAGAAAAAATAAATATATATATATACCTTTAGAAGGACAAAGTTAAAAACACAACATTTCAGTTGTTTTGAATTTTACTTACTGCATTCATGATATTCCCAGCCTGGAGCACCAAGTGCAATATTGAATGTAGCTCCTCACATGACATCAGCTCTATCAAAAAGAACACACCACACCACCTTAGAGAAGCCTTCAGCTTCCAATGCACAGAAGACAGCTACCACATCCAAGGTTCAAGAGTGTCTGAAGCAACTTCTGACCCTAAACTGTACACAAAAACTGAAAAAACAAAGCAGCACCTTCCACGGCATACCTAACACACCATTTGCTACTGGCAATGTCATAGTGTTTGACTGGGAATCAAATATATATGACAGGTAAATATCACAGAATAGTTCACAAAGAGAATTTTCAAGTACTAGAAAATACAAAAGCCTAATGAAAAGCAGTACACTGTATTATAAAAATTAACTTTCTTCTTGCAGTTATTTCTTTTTCTTTATATCCACTAGCCTTTGAGACTGCATTTATAGAATATGAAAACTAATAGCAGCCAGCATTTTGCTTAGCCAATGAGTTATGAAGAGATTTAAAAAATAAACAGGCTGGGATGACATGTAAATAACTTGCAAAACACTAACCCTAAGGGCTCTGGCACCCAGAGAATCTTTCCATTTTATTCAAAGCTACACATTTCATTTGGATTGGCTGAAGGTTTTAAAAAGAAACTTATCACTGCAATATATTAGTAAACTAGATCTTTATTAACACCAATCTTTTGTACTCCTATGCAAAGAAACAAAATTAAAAATATTTTCATATATTTGAAAAGCTAAAAGAAAACCCGATTATTAAAATTACACTATATATGGATAATAAAATGTCACCTATGATATTTTTAAGTTAATATTCTCCATTAAGTCTGGTATTACTTTCAAAAAATTACATTTGGATCACTGCCTATATTACGTTATCTAAGGTGGCCAGTTTGGGAAGGGTAACCAGATAAGAAATGTTTCCGCCGTGCCCACAAATTTGCATTGCTCAATATGAAAACATACTCTTCCAGAACAATCCTTCCAAGTTGCTGCAATAGCCTTGGTATGGGAAAAATCTTAAAAGGCCTCTATATTGAAAGGAAAGAAGAATTATTCTTCTCAGCCTCCTCGCTAAAATGAAGAAAATATGATAGGTCGGAGAGAAAAATTTTATGTCAACACAGGCCAGAGAACAACCAAACAGGAAAAACAAATAGGAATGAACAGTTCTACAACAATAACTAGAAACCCGGAAAATGACCAAAAGGAAGTCAGGCTGGCTCTGATGAATGCTGGAAAAGGTGAGGGTCAAGGAGAGCCAGAGCACTGGCCTGGGAGATGAGCAGGAGGCAGCTGCAACTCTGCCAGGCCTACAGTCCCAGGGCGAAAAAAAAATGCCAGAGCCCAAAGCTTCCATCCCTACCAGATGAGACATTACAGCAACGCTGAGAGGCGTCTGTCCAAGCTGGGCAGGCAATAATTTAAAAAGCTGTTCAAAGAAATGAAAATGACCAAGTTGCTCCTCTCAAGCTTAAACAGCCTACCTGATATTGGGAGTCTGGAGAAGTGGGTGGGAGAAGACAACGCAGAACAGAAAGGTCAGGAACCCAGCACAAGAGTCACACCGTTGATGCCTGCAAAGGCCATTGGCTTCTGGAACAGCAGGGACCCAGCCACCACCAGAGGCCAGAGCAGGGAGAGGAGAGGCAGCTGGCCCAGGGACCCAGGCTTTGTGATGCACACCCCACACACCACACCACACCACACACACACACACACACACACACACACACACACACACGGATGCTATCTGCCACAAACACAACCCACACACACACATACACGCCACGTATGACAGAAACACACACACAGAGAAAGCTAACCTAGGAGGGGAGTAAGCGTGAGTTGCAACCACAAAGGTTTACTCTGAAGCTTGAGATGAAAGAAACTTCCTTTCAGGCAGGATAATATGCAAATCAATATTCATTCCGAAGAGTGGGGGAAGTGAATGGAAATAAATCTTAAATGCATCCCTTGTAACATCTCATTTCCCTTTTTAGGGTATATCAGAAATACGGGACTTTCCATTTCCAATTTGAATTGAATTTTTTACAAAAATAAACAGCTACCAAAATTAAAAAAACAAGTTATATGAAGGATCACGTGTTTACTTACCTTTTGTAGCAGTTCTTAAAATCATTATATCTGTGTATAGAGAAGAACAAGAAGGTAAAAATTCCTTCTTTAGCACCATGGCTTCAATCCGAAGTGAATAGCTGAAAAATAAAAAGTAAAACTGTAGAATTTAATGTCATTAGTTTATAAATCTTACTTTACAAAGAACAATGATCAATGACTGTATCTTACTTTGGCACCTGAATTAAGCAGTGCAGAAAGGAGTCTGCCAGGGACAGCTTGGACACATCGCCACTAAACGTTTTTAATTTCTTTACCTAAAAGACAAATGGAAAAGGAGATACAGAAAAATCACTTATGATTAAAAGTTAAGATTATTTTAAATTTTATCCTAGAACTCTTCTAAAAACATAGGATTTCAGTGCTAAATTCAAATTAATAAAAATATAGACCTAGGAAAAGACACAAAAGGAAATCATCATATCTATTCCTTTGTTTTTCACAAGAAAAAAACAAAACTCACAGATTTGAGAGTGAAGCGCTAGTGTCGCATGCATCTATAGACATCCAGTCCCGAGCAAGCCAGAGACATGGAGCCACCAGAATCCTCAGGAAGGTTACCAAAGGGATGGGCTAAAAAAGGATCAGTTTTAAGGATGAAGATTTTCTGTAAGCAATAATCTGGAAGTGAGATCATTGTTTGGGAGAAGAAAGAAGAGACTGGATAGTCATTATAACATGCTCCTTTAAGTCGTAAGTGAAAAAAATCTTATTGCGAGTATTTTGGATATAAAATACGTAGACTGGGTAAGGTCTAACACAGATCTCTCTGGGGTCAAATTCCACTTCGCATATAATAGCTCTAAAGGAAAGGACTACAGCATGTTCACGGGAGTACCTACTGGCTCTCTGGCAGGGAGAAAAAAAAAGAAAAATTGCTTAAACAACTGAAAGATCAATGTAAGATTTTCCCCACTGAAAAGACCAGATAATAAAAATAATTAATAATATGTGCAGTAGGATCTCACTTCTATAATTTTTTTTTAATGTGTCTCTCACCCCCCAAGCCTCCCATGTGCACCCCTGCACACACGCACAGGAGAAAGGCTGAAAGGGCCCACGTACACTGGGTGATGGGACTACAGGGATTACTATTTTCTTCTGCTGCTCATTTTTATTTTCTAAAACATCTACAGTGATCATGTACTTTTCTCTTATACAAAAGTAAACTAAACTAAGTTTTTAAACAAATAAATATTCCTTCAACTGTAGTAAAGGAAAAAAAGAAGAGTTCTGACATAGGTAAATAGCCAAACAGCTAGCAGGTGGGGTGGAGGTGAAGAGAAAGTTCTCAAATGTCATGAGATGGTAAGTCGTGCCTTCCCCACACAGAAAACTGGACCGATCCAGTGGGAAAACCACTTCTAAGTCCACTGTTTAAATAGAGAGTCATCCAACAAAATTCTTTATAGTAAGTGGTACCTGTATACTATTAGTGAGGTATACAGCCTCTCTTCGCAGCTAACTGTTGCCAGTAAGTACTTACCACTTTTTACCATTCTTTATAAAGCTTATTTTCTTCCACCCCCTGGGTTATGATTAATAACATGATTTTAAGTCCCTTGAAAAATAGGAAATGACAATTCAAAAACATAAAGAAAGGAGTATTTGCAAATATCTACCTCAATTATTTGAAAATATAAAAAACAAAATATAACAGCACAAATTCACACCCTAGTATTAAGTCTGGTCCTTAAGACTGTTTTCTTTTTTTTTAAGGGCAGAAATTACATTCCCCCTACCATGAGAACCCAGAAGTGAATCTATCATTTTTTGCCTCACTACGTTTCAGGGCATATGGCACTTCTGGTTTAGCTAAACCCAAATCAGTGCCTCGTTTCTGAACTGAGAAATCCATAAAATGAATTCTGATTTCTTCTAAACTAGAGTTTAACAATTCACTATATATGGGCAGGGGCAGAGTGAGGTTGTACCTTTTATAAAACCATATACGTAGCATGTGCAAAGCTTCTGAAAATAACAGCAGTTTTCAGTCTAAAGCGTAAGAACAAGTCATGCTAAGTAAACTCGGTAAATATTTCTATTAAACATGTGCTGAACTGTAAGGGAGCAATGATTAATCTCCTTCACTTATGTAAAAGGCTAAAAATGTTTATGGATTTCAAGAGAAGGGTGATGGAAAGACTATTTAATTTAAATGCCATGTATACAGTTCTTCGTTTTATTTCAAAATGAGATTTATGTTCATTAAGAGGGATTACTGTACCTTCACAGTGGTAGGGAAGTAAAAAAGAGAGGTGAACGAACCCTATAATTATTATGCATTCTCATCGTCATTATCAAAAAGCATTTATTAAACATTGTTAGGCATAATTTTGTTGGCTGAGCCAAGACACACTCATTATGACCCTGGCTGTGCCCGGTTTTGTCCTGATAGGGCATGCTCCTGGAGCACGCTCCAAAGTGCAGGCTCCTTCAGCCTATCTAATTCCAGTCACAAGGCCTGGAAATGCAGGATTTCCCACCAACGTAGCCACCCACCAGACAGACGACCCCTGGGCTTCCTTCCCTCTTCTTCCCCTGCAGGCAGGAGAGTAAATGAAGAAGACAGGGAAGAAGTAATACGAACGTCCGGAGGAGGCAACTCAACCCGCTTCCAGAGAGAACGGCAAGTTTGGACCAGCTCCAGCCCTGACACTGGACCAGGAACCGGCAGGCTGGGTGGGGGCTCCCCGGCCCCTCCCACCCCCCTGGCGTGGGAACACGGTGCTGCACAAGAGCACACTCCCAGGCCTTCATTTCTGGGTCCACCTTCTTCCTCTGCAAGTGTCAACCACACGTTTGAAGAAGGATGAACAAACATGCCAGATAAAAGATTTGTGGCGGAGGGCAGAGAAATTCCTGACAACCTTGGCTTCGGTCCGCCTGTCAGCTGAGAGGGCAGGAGAAAAAAGGGGCCGTTTCCCTTCGTATTTTTCAGCGCGCTGATAAGATTACAGTATTATTCGAGTGACACTTACACCAGTACTTTGTGATACCAGAGGTGATGAAAAGGCTGGGAGGCGAGTGCATGGGAGGCGAGGTTTTGACAACCTTCGCCCTTCCTTCCTCGAAGGGAGGAAGGGTGGAATGCCACAGAAAGAAAGCACTGCGCTGCGGGCAGTGGGATCAGGGTTCAAGTCCACCCTGTCCTGGATCACCCTGAAATCATGTGACTCCAGGCAAGTTATAGCTAACCCATGTGAGCCTCAGTTTCTCATTTGTAAAATAAGGAATACCTTATAATGTCGCTGCAAGGATTAAATGAAAAATACACAAAAGAATTATCGCTATGATTTACTGACTTTCTGCGTGCCAGGCACTAGGCTAAACACCTTAAATATATTATCTTATTTCACTTCATTCTGCCCTGTCCAGTGCCTGGCCGAGGCGGGCAACTCAATAAATGTTTAGCCCTTACTTGTGCTAAAAATGAGCGTACGATGTTACACCACCAGCTTAGCTTAGTAGCATGGTTACGCAGGCACTTCTGCATGCATTAGCATATTTCTGCCACGTTCCTAAACCTCTCTTCCTTGGCCCTGCCTCCTCCTTTACTTCATCCTACAACCACCGTCCAGAGGCTCAAAGACTCCAGGGCTGGCCCTGGGTCCGGGTGGTGCCGGGGCCACAAAGCATTCACAACGAAGCCAATCTGTCCTTGCAGCGGGCCTCAGTCCTGAGGTGGCTTTGGCTTTCCCTGAGACGCTTCCCACAGCACAGATACCCCAGAGTGTTCAGGGAGGGGCTCCAAGCAGCCGGGGACTGTCAGGGTGTTCCTGCTGAAGGAAGCTTCCAGTTGAGTTTGGAGGGTGTGGTGAGCTGAAGCTTAGCAGCAATGTAAACAAGGAGCAGGAGTGTGACCAAGCTTGTCGGACACTCAGACTGACGGCCCTGTAGCGGCAGGCGAGGGGGGAGCAGCTACCGCCTGCTTTGGTGGCTGGGAAGGCCTTACAGGGTCCCACCGTGTTTCATCTCAGCCAGAGTCTCCCAGGGCAGCTAACAGGGCAGCTAACTGCCTGGGGCTGAGATAGCCTCAGGGACTCCGGGCAGCACCTAAGTGGGTTTTTGTCATCTTGTCCTTAACAATCTTCCTTATGAATTATATCCCACCCACAACTCAAAAAAACCCAGAATTCTTTTAAAATGGGAGAGGTTTGACAGCTAATTTGATTCTCTGAAAAATCCCTTTGCATTTTCTAATCACTTTTTGAACGAAAAATGAAGATATTAGGAACATCCTATTCAGTTTCCCGCCTCTTCACGGCATGAAGCTGGCAGCCTCCCTCATGTCTAACTTTCATTTAGTTAGCAGTTTAGAGCTTTGCAGAGCACTTTTCACATGGGCTATCAAATTTGATCCTCACTTAAAAAAAAAACGATGGGGTCAGTTAGGAGTGGGTATGCGGAGGAGGAGTCATGAAAACAGCCCAAGTGGGAATAAAGTTTCTAGAGCAACTAAATCTTTTTAGAACTTTAATCAGTTAAAACCTATCCATCCTAATGAAGATTTTGGAACTCCCATTCTTTGTATTAAAAAAAGAGTAAGGTCTGTTCAGTATGTACGATCCAGGGTAAATTACAATTTAATGTACCTTTCCTTTAAGACTTTAAGACCCTTTACTAACATTAATAATTGCCATTAATTAATCTTGGCTTAGGTTAATTACATTTAATTTGCAAACAGAAAACTTGAGACAGAGAGAGCGCCCCGGGTTATTAGATATACCTAGATAAAACTAGAGACTCTAGTTACTCACTAACATCCTAAATTTGGCATCGTGAGTTTAACATTAATCAACGTAAAAGAAAAAGTACAAATATATCTCTCTTGTTGTTATTAACGGCACTAAAGTCGAGTTCCATAAATTATGTGTGGGAAGAAGAGTGGGAAGGGGAGGGAGGAGTCAGAAGTGTGTGAAGAGGATAACTTATATAAGAAGTCACCCTTTACTTTTACTTATAAAGTAAAAACTTTATAAGATTCTATATTATTTAAGTGTTTACAAGCACAAGCATTTGTATCATTTCTTACGGAATTTTTTTAAGGAATTTTTCTTCAGAAATAAAGGACAATATCCCAATATTGGAAGATTTTATATTACTGTTATTCTTTTTTTTCCTATTAAGCTACTAACCATTCAACAATTCAGTTAATTTAGTCCAAACAAAACAAATAACTTTATATTGTGACACTGTATTGCTATCACAACAATTCTCACCTTTGAATCAAGTATGTTGACAACATTTATTAACGATTTACCTACCTCCCCCAATTTTTAGAGCATCTTTATTCAAAATGGTTTTCTCTTTATTTTTTTTTTTAAGTCTATGTATTATAAAATAACTTGAGTAAAGGTCATCTTTAGACGATGGAAAAGGAACTGAAATGTGTTGACGTCCCATGTGCCAAGAACCACGTTAGATGCATAACTAGGGTTTAATCATCTTGACAATCCAATGAGGTAAGCGTCATTATCCTTCTTTTACAAGTGAGGAAACTAAAGTTCACAGGACTTAAGAACCTTGTCCAAGTTTCTCAATTAAGGGTACAGCTTGAATTTGAACTTAGATACTCTGACTCCATAATCCATGCTCTTTCTACTGGGTCACTTATTACTTTGATGTAAGAAAACTCTGGCTCTGGGTAGGAGAGTGCCCTTTCCAGGTGAGTTTTGACACTCCTAAAAATATTAAGCTTTTATGATCACTCCTAACACCCAAAACTCAAGCGCCCAATTCCTTACCTCTTCTGACTCTGGCAAAAGCTTAAGAAATTCTCGCAACGTCTCTGATCCATAATGCTCACTGTTTCCTTGATGAATATCTTCTACGATGGACTGAGGAGACCTTGAAAAGACAATGAATCACATTCCATTTCACGTTTGCTGGAGTGCCAAAAGAGACACAAACCAGTGGAAATTAAAACAAATCTCCTCCTCCCTCCTCCCCATCCCGCCTCCTTCCCAATCTGGCCGGGTGGTTTTGTGTCAGTGCTCATGACAGCCCCACTGCTGGGAAAGGGGAACCCTGACACACGGCTCAGAGGCCCCCTCACCCAGGGAGCCATCCTCAGGCATCCCAAAAAGGTTGAAAGCAGCAATAACCACTGGGGGAAGAAAAATAACCCCCTTTGGTCTCATTGGAGCCCCTGCAGAGTCCTCTCCTTTCTACTTTAGAACATGTAAATTCAACCATAAATTTGACCTCCACTTAAGGGGCCGCACTAAAGATGAATCTATAAATTCCCTGATGTGACAGACAGGCTTGCATGGACGCCCTGGGGCAATTCTCCATAAACTTCAAGCCACTGCATTATGTTTTCATGAAGGAAAACTGCAGAAAGTGACAGACCCTTGCGGACTCAAGTCCCGTGTTTAAGAAGGATCTGAAGATGTGAGGAATAACTTTCACTCCTATTAGAATTAGAATTTTAGCTCGGTCACACCCACAGACTTTGATACTGACAGCATGGATATGACTAAAGTTTCAAATGTGTGCAAAAATCTTACTTCTTAAATTGCTTAAGAAATATCCCAATGTTCATGCTCCGTTTTGCATCCAAGACGGTAATCTGAAAAAAACAGGGATATATAAGATTATTAAAGTACAAAAAAAATAATTGGAAAGAAGAAGACAATTAAAACCTATCAAAGTACGACACTAAATAGGGATATATGAGATTATTAAAGTAGAAAAAAGAATTGGAAAAAAGAAGAGAATTAAAACCTATCAAATTACTGGCTGGGTGCGGTGGCTCACGCCTGTAATCCTAGCACTCTGGGAGGCCGAGGCGGGCGGATCGTTCTGAGCTCAGGAGTTCGAAACCAGCCTGAGCAAGAGCGAGACCCCGTCTCTACCAAAAATAGAAAGAAATTAATTGGACAGCTAAAAATATATATAGAGAGAAAAAAAAAAATTAGCCGGGCATGGTGGCACATGCCTGTAGTCCCAGCTACTCGGGAGGCTGAGACAGTAGGATTGCTTGAGCCCAGGAGTTTGAGGTTGCTGTGAGCTAGGCTGACGCCATGGCACTCGCCCCAGGCAAAAAGAGTGAGACTCTGTCTCAAAAAAAAAAAAAAAAAAAAAACCTATCAAATTACAACACTAATTCATAAGAGAATAATTCCCAACATGTATATCTGGTGATTAAATCGATAGTCCTAGCATAGTTTACAAATGTTAAAGTATTACCATCTCCCCAAACTTTCTGCAATTATATTATATTTCATCAACTGTAATAATGATACATATCTATTTTAATATTATATAACTTTTAATACACAGATGGTCCCAACTTAACAATGGAACTTAAGATTTTGACTTATGGTTTTTCGACTTACGATGGGTTTATCAGGACGTAGCCCCATCATAAGTCGAGGAGCATCCCTACAGCTGTCCTTCAGTGTCCACAGGGGATTGGTTCCCGGACCAGGACTCTCTGCAGATACCAAAATCTAAAGATGCTCAAATCTCATATAAAATTGTATCGTATTTGCATATAACCTACACACAACCTCTTGTATACTTTAAATCATCTCTAGATTACTTATCATACCTAATACGATGTAAATGTTATGTAAATAGTTGTTATACTATATTTTAAAGTTTGTATTTTTTTATTGGTGTATCATTATTTTTTATTGTGTTTTTTTTTTCCAAATATTTTCGATTCCTGGTTGGTTGAATCTGAGGATGAGAAACTCATGGATGTGAAAGGCCTCCTGGATAATATATGTTTAAAATTTTTTAAATTTAGTAATTTCATCTTAGAATAATATAGCCCACACTTAAGAGCCTCACTTTCCAAATGAAGGTCTTAGCAGAGCAAGAAGCACAAGAGATTTGAACTGAGAAAGTAAAAAATAACTCTGAAGATATTGCAGAATGAATCTCAACCCCAACTTACGAATGTAAAAGAACCAATAAGGTTATTTTCAAACACAACATGAAATGTTCAATTTTTTCAAAAAGAAAGATGTCATTTTATTGAAAAAGACTATATATGTCCAACAGCCCTTTAAAGAGGAAGTAAGAAAGTGTCCTACATTTTATTTGCTCAGAATTTTAAAAAGAAAATTCCTGTGAGGTATGCATTTCACCAAGTCTAAGATGCATAATTTTTTTTGAATTTTTACCTCTGGAATCAAGGTGTGTCTTACAGTATATGGCATCTTTTGGTTTAACGAAATATGATACAGCTATTTTAACGCAGTGTCAAAACTCAGATTTTGGCTGCAATAGGTTTGAACTGTTTAAAATTAATAATTTATCAGACTAGAAATAAGAACTCTTTTTTGGTTGTTAAATACAGAAGCTATTTCTGTCTCTGGAAGTAAATATTCAGTATGTGTGGAGGAAAGATAACCTTAAAACTGCTGTATTTTTTTCCATTTGTTTTTTGGTAATGGGAGACTAGCTAAAATAGGAATGTTGTCATAATGTTCTTCCTTTCCAAATGTATGTAATTCATTGTGAACAAAAGAGAATCAGGTTTCAGACTAAATTCCTGATCTCTGGGTCTGTTTCTGAGTTTATAAGAAGCAGCAAGACTGTTAACCAACGTTAATATCACTTCCTGGCTGTAAGGTTAAATTTTTACAAGAGTATGGTTGCCTTCTTTTGAAGACTAATCTTTACAATCACATTATTTACTAATGTAGGGTTTATTTCATCTTAACACAGTCACCTGCCAGCCATAAAATAAACTCCCAAGATAAAAGAGCAGACTCCTTATTGGAATCCTACCCAGGGATTGCAGTTCAAGTTCAGTGTGAAGGAGGGAGGAGGAGAGAAAGAAAGGGTGAGAATAAAACCTGCCGAACTCAACGCCCTTTAAAAGCTCATACCAAAAAAGAAAAAAGGAAAAGAAAAGAATCTCAATGTATTAAGACAGAAAACTGTGTTTATTACAATTCATAAATTAAAAGGCGACAGTAAGAACGTGTATATTGCTACAGTTATACACGCATCCAAAGAACCTCCTCTGCCTTCGCTTCCACCTAAAATGGGGAAATAACTTGTTTGATATTTCTCTCATTAAATTGCCACCCTCTGCTGTATTTAACCCTTGATTGCAACATCCTTCCACCCCCCGACACGTCCCAAGCCCCACCCCTCAACCCTCCGGGACTCTTACATTTGGCCTAGATCCAGAGCTATTGTTGGAAAAGCTAGGGAGAAAATTACTCTTATTAACCCTGTATGACAGATAAGGAAACTGAGCCTCAGAGATGTCATTATTTAACTTTCCCAAGGCAGTATTTGAACTGAAATGTTAGCCTGGGTTTCTACGATTCCTTCTCAGTCTAGTTCCTGTGAGTTTTAGTGTCAGTGAGCTTCCTCCAGAGAGGTAGCAAACGTTCCCCCACCAACCTGGCATGCACATTGGGAGTTTTCTCCAGGAATGGGGGCAGATTTGTAGAGAGCCCTCCATACTGCCTGGCTAAGTCCTCTGCTGACCCCTGAGTTGTATGCGTGAAATGACAGATAGGAATCATGTTCTCACCAGGCAAGATAGCCTCCAGGAGCCTAAGCCCTGGCCCTACAGAGCAACCCATCAAACTCAACATGGAGGCAGCCTCAGCCTGTAGCAGTTGTCTCTACAGCTCCACTGTTTCAGAAACCAGTCACCATTTAAGAGAGCTCAGCGGTATTCCTGAGGAAAAACCTGAGCTGGCCAGGACTGAGCACCCTGCAAGGAAAACAAAGCCCGGCACTTCACCCAAACAACATGAAAATGAGACAACTGATAACATTTAGGGACAGTCCCACTCTCTCTTGGCATCTTCAGATTCGCCTGGTGCACGAGGACTCTCTTTCTCTACTTTATCCATTTGATCCTTCTAAAAAGCTATTATGAAAGTGACTGTTAAAGTCCTTTAAAGAGGGTTATCACTACACATGTAAATTAGCTTATCTCACTTCCCAAATGCTTGCTGTCTCAAAGCCGGGCCATTCAGAAATGAATCCGTGAGGGATTGGCTAGTGTTCTGGAATCACTCAGAGCAGTGGAATCTGCACATGGGATCCCAGTGAGACTTGCCAGCCACGCAAGCTGACTGGTCAGAGATGAGAAATTGCCTAAAGAATGGGGATGAACAGACCCAGCCAATGAATGAGCTGCGTCACTCCCTTCCTCCTACCAGTTCTAATCGATTGGCAATCTACTCTTCTGGTCACAGCAGGACATGCAGGACTGCCACTGAGGTCAGTGCCTGTGACAGCGGGCACAGTCAGCGTTCCACAGGGTTCATTAGTTCTTCCACTGTAAGTCCTACTGAAGAGTAGCAAACAGGGGAGCTAGAAATGCAAGGTAATGTAGGGTAATGTGCTCAACTCACTTCAAGGATTCCCCACTGCGCTGTGAGGGGGACCTGGGCCATAATAATAGTCTTCCCACAGATTGCCAGGGTGGCCGGGCTTGTTCTGATGCCCTCTGAGACAGAGTCAGCAGTGCTCTGCCACTCAGTAAGGGGAGTGAATGGCTACCATCCCTCCTGCTAAAACCTCCAAGTAAGCTCTCCTAGTTTCTTCTGCAATTCTTACAGTTTCACCTGCTATCAATCCACTATAAAATCTGCCTCCCATACCCTTTAAAGGAAGAAAAAACTTTTTTTTTAAGCTGTGATAAAATATAAATAACGTTTACCATAACCATTTTGAAGGGTACAGTTCAGTGGCATTAAGCAATTAAGGACATCCATCACCACCCATCCATCTCCAGAATTCTTCACATCTTGCAAAAGTGAAACTCTGTATCCACTAAACAATAACTTCCCAGTCCCTTCTCCCCAGACCCCGGCAAGCACCATTCTACTTTCTGCCTCTATGAATTTGGCTACTCTAGGTACCTCATATAAGTGAAATCATACAGTATTTGTCCTTTTGCGACAGGCTTATGTCACTTAGCATAATGTCCTCAAGGTGGAAGAAGAAACTTATTAAGCCACTTTTGTTTCCATATGTCGAAGGGGGCTTTTTTACTTAAGTAACACTACACAGTGACTATTTCAATCCCACTTCAAATTCTGAGGCACAAAATTTTAAAAGTCTTCCTCTGTGCTCCAATATGGCATGACTTGGATTTTGGTTTTTGACAGTTTTCCATTTTCTTTTTTCTTTTTGGTTGGCTATCATTTGGAAATTGTTCTTCCCCCCCCACTTTGGGAAAAAAAAATGAAAATCTGGTTGAAGCACATTTTTTTCCCAAATATATTTCAAATATTCTGTCTAGGTCTATGGTTCTGGATTACAAACATGTCCCAGAATTCTAGAACATACTGGGGTCATAACAAATTGAGAAAGAATGACAGATACCTGAATTCCAGTGTGGGAGAATAAAACATTACTTCTCATAAATTTAAAAAAAACGAATCTTCCTTCCATACCTCCCTTCTCTCTTCCTCTGTCTCTCTCCTTTCCTCTTTTCCTAATTGGCTATTTTAGTTATTTAATATTTCCTATGTGGTCAGCATAATATTGCCACAGATATCACAGTAAATGACCTCAAGAGTTTCAACATTTGCATTTCCCTTGTGAGTTCTGATCCGTTGATCCCTTGTAAACAAGTTCCTTGAGCAGTTCTGTCCAGTTCAGTAGACTTTCATTTTCTTTGGAGGATACCAAATGGGTAAGACATATCCCTACCCTTAAGAGCTGTTCAAACTGTAGAGGGAGACACGTGCAGCCCCAACACTGGTTGGAGGCTCTGGGGGAACTGAGGAATGTAACAGATGGACAGAGAACTACAAGCTTCTCAGGGAACGAGATCAGTGTGTTCTGAAAAGGTGAGTTTGAGCTGAATCTTTTTATTATCATCCTTAATAGTGTATCTTTATTTCTAATTACTTTATTACTTTTTATTATTGTACCATCACATCTGTA
Source organism: Indri indri (assembly GCA_004363605.1). Lineage (NCBI taxonomy): Eukaryota > Metazoa > Chordata > Mammalia > Primates > Indriidae > Indri > Indri indri. The sequence continues at coordinate 15,897 of RJWJ010011822.1, read as the reverse complement.
GTCTTTTCAGGCTAATTTTTAGTTTATAAAGATACAAGGATAGTAATATTTCATAATTTTCCCCCCTACTAAATGTCCTAATTTACTATTTTAAGAGTTGTTCTTTCTAAGTTCAGCCATTCTCAAACCCAAATCTTCCCCGTCTTCTGGCAAATTCTTCCTCTGGAGTATAATGGAACTTATTTGTCATGATTTATAAGCCCTTTAAAGTGTAAGCCAGTCACAGAATGTTAGGCTGTCTCCGAAGGAGGTTATTATATTTCAAGGGGACATAATCTGATCCTCGGCACATTTGAACCTCCAGAATTGTGGTCTGTGTTGTAACGTGCTGATGCCATGTTTCTAGGCTCAGGATTGGTCCCTCTGCTGACCATGTGGTTGGGGATATTCTCCAGTCTACACAGACAGATGGTGACAGCTATTACTTTTGACCCTGGACTCTACTTATTGCAGTGAGTTGGAAGATTTATTACTGATCTTTGTCAGATTATAATTCTGCTGAGTTATAACTTCTTTAGAAGAAAATCTAAGGAGGGAAGGAAGTCGCATGTACTATGTTCTTTTACTGAAAAAAAGTTTATATAATACTTCAAGCCAGGTTGGAAATAACATGAAAAATTGAACATAATTCTGGATAACCTCTGTTACGCAACAATATTACCTAACATGCATTTAAATGGATCAATCTAAACTACTTATTATACCTGAATACTGAAGAGTTGATGAGTTAGATTATCTTATGATACACAGTCATGGTAATTTAATTTTTCTTTCTAGTATGCTGTCTCTCAGATTAGGACCTACAAATGTTGAAAGTAAACATCTCTGTACATCCATGTTCATAGCAGCATTATTCACAATAGCCAAAATGTGGCAGCAACTCAACTGTCCAAGGACAGATAAATGGAAAAACAAAATGTGGTATATACACACAGTGGAGTATTATTTAGCCTTAAAATTGTGACACGTGCTATAACATGGATGAACCTTGAGGACATTATGCAAAGTGAAATAAGCCAGTCACAAAAGAAACAAGTACTGTGTGATTCCACTTACATGAGGTACTAAGAGCAGTCAAATTCACAGGGACAGAAAGTAGACTGGTGGTTGCCAGGGGCTGGTGGAGAGGGGAATGGGACGTTATTGTTTAACGGATACAGGTTTCAGTTTTGTAAGATAAAAAGAGTCCTGGAGATGGATGATGGTGATGGCTGCACAACAACGTGAATGTACTTCATGCTACTGAAATGTACACTTAAAAATGGTTAAGATGGTAAATTTTATGTTACATGTATTTTTTTTTACCACAATTAAAAATAATTTTGGAACTATTTTTAAAAAAGAATTCTTAAAAGAAGAAGTCAAATTTTAAAAAAGTAGAAATCTACCTAGGATGCAAGGGTAGAGGGAGGTGAGAAGAGAGACATTTTTCCCTGAATTTTAGATCTGGCCTGAAAATGGACATTTCTGCTTCTGCCACAGTTGGGAAAAGACGCCACATTCCTGCCCCTTTACTCCCTGAGTGGTTCTTAATCTCTCGTTAATTCACAAACATAAAGCAGCAAGTTCCCCTGTAGACCCTTGAAACTTTCCTAATTCACAAATTATGCCAGCTCGTCTGTCCTGCCAGCTGCCTCCCCAGGGACACGGTGAGCTAACCCCCTCCTGTTACAGGAGCTGCCCTGAGACACACGCCTCATTTCCCACCATTTCTTCGGTATTCTTGCATTTCAGCAAGGAGAGCAAGGAGACAATGGTGAGAAATGACTTACTGTACAATAAAGAACCTCTGTTGGGAGCTGGGGCAAAGGCCAGGGTACTAAGGAAATGACTTCTTGCTCCTTCCAATATGAAAGGATACTCTAACAAATAAAAGGCCTTTGCATAAAAGGAAGACACAGGAAAGCCTGTGTTCCGCACTGAAGGCACTAAGGGTTCTCTTGAAGATTTCCTTCTCAAATTTACTTCACAGTTCACGTTTAATTTTAATCCCAGTGTTCTCTGGATTTCATAATAAATAGATTCCTGGCTATTTCAACAGGGGACCATACAACCAGCTTTAAGGGCCCCCAGGTGAATTAGTGGAGAGAAGGAGTTAACACGAGCCAGAAAGAGAAAAGAGGTCAATATTGTTGGCTCAAGAATTCAATAATGGGCCGGGCGCGGTGGCTCACGCCTGTAATCCTAGCACTCTGGGAGGCTGAGGCAGGCAGATCGTTTGAGCTCAGGAGTTCGAGACCAGCCTGAGCAAGAGCGAGACCCCGTCTCTACCAAAAATAGAAAGAAATTAATTGGACAGCTAAAAATATATATAGAAAAAATTAGCCGGGCATGGTGGCGCATGCCTGTAGTCCCAGCTACTCGGGAGGCTGAGACAGTAGGATCGCTTGAGCCCAGGAGTTTGAGGTTGC
>RJWJ010011822.1:0-13386 GCA_004363605.1 Indri indri | reverse complement strand
ATTCAATAATGCGGAGAGCTGCTACTTCATCCCAGGGCCCCACCCACTCTCTTATCTAGTCAACTCCATCTTTGGCCTATTTTCTCTGCTCCTTTACAACGGATTTTTAAAGATGATGGATTTATGTTGTCTTTTTTTCTTCTTTCTCTCCTTTGTTGTTTTTGTTGTTGTTTTGTGGGCAACATTCTTTCCTTTTAATCCTTAATTTCCTAATTATTTCTTCTAGTAAGCAGAGGTTTCTTAATTCACTTTCATGTTTTGAAACTGACTGTATTCACAAATGCAATTTTTATAACTTTTTTTTTTTTTTTTTGAGACAGAGCCTCACTCTTTTGCCCGGGCTAGAGTGAGTGCCGTGGCGTCAGCCTAGCTCACAGCAACCTCAAACTCCTGGGCTCAAGCGATCCTTCTGTCTCAGCCTCCCAAGTAGCTGGGACTACAGGTATGCGCCACCACACCCAGCTAATTTTTTCTATGTATTTTTAGTTGTCCAGATAATTTCTTTCTATTTTTAGTAGAGATGGGGTCTCGCTCTTGCTCAGGCTGGTCTCGAACTCCTGAGCTCAAACGATCTGCCCGCCTGGGCCTCCCAGAGTGCTAGGATTACAGGCGTGAGCTACCATGCCTGGCCCTCACAAATGCAATTTTTGATTCGGTTTCTATAATATATGGGGATCTGCAGCTCTGGGGTTATGCTTTCAGTTAACTTCTTATACTTTAATAGCTTTATTTATTTTCTCAAAGTAACACATTTAGTGTTAATTGAAACATGCTTCCTATAAATTCTACCTGAAAATAGCTTTATGTTCTGGCTCTCTGGAAATCTCTGTTCCACAATGGTCATAACTTAACTCAGGATCTGGGGAATGAAGGCCATCTCAAAAGACTTGCTAAAGAAAGACTGAAGAGGAAAATAAGGATAAAATCCTAAGGATGGATATTAGTTGGTGTTATTGAACAAAAGGCATTTTGTCCCAGACAGCTCCAGTTCATCCCAGATAACCAACTTCAGGAACTCAGCTTTTTGTTTCAACAGATGCTAACAATAGGGGACTTGAGCAGAATTTCTCCACCATGGGAACCCTCAGCAGATGTGCTAGACAAGGCAGTGCTGAGAGGCCAAAGACCAATGTCCCAAATAGCATGTTCTGTGCATGAGGTCATAAAGCACCAGGAAGTCTGGGAGGATGTGGCACACACACTTAGACTTCTGCGATGCTCAGCTCAAGCTTATCATGTAAGGCCCTGACAATGCAGTCAGTGTGTTAAGGATTATCCCTCCACGTTCCATTCTTACCTCTTCTCGAGTGTCCCTGAAGGATGAGTTTAAAGTTCCTCCTCTCCTAGAAAGGGAAGACTTGGTGGGGTCTTCTTGCTGCCCAAAGAGCTCCTCGATGGTCTTTGTATCGATTTGGTAGTGATGTTGCTGCCTGGCTGCCAAGGTCCAGATGTTGGTTTTGCCACGAACTTGCTCCTCTGGAATGGTTTTCCAAAAAAAGCTTCTCATCCGCTTTTTCTTACCAAGGTGGCTGTAGCCGTTCATGTGAGAAATTGGGGGTGGTCCTGGAGGGGGAGGTGGGACGGGAGGCCCCCCAGGTAGTGGAGGCGGCAGGGGTGGAGGAGGAGAGGGAGGAAACCCCTCCCCTAAATACGGACATGGTGGAGGTGGAGGGGGTGGAGGAGGAGGTGCAGGAGCCGCTGGAGGTGGTGTTGCCCCAATCATGAATCCAGCTGCTGTGGCGATAGTCCCATTTTCTTTATCACTGACCAAGGAGACACAATTCATAACATGCATAGTACTGCTGTCTTCTGAGGAGATAATTTCTTGACCTTGGGGAAGCAGACACAAACATCAAACTTGTGCCATATTTTTGCACCCGCTATCTGCTGCCACAAAAAAGGGCAACTGTGCTGCAGGTCATCTTCCAAACCTACCAAGACAAAACAAGCATAAAATCAGTACAGGCAAACATATTTTCATGCTAGCTTTTCCCTTCAGAGGCTACTGCCAATCCTCCCATATTAGTTAGATACTAAGATCAGTGAGGGGTATCACTCCCCAAAGTACATTAAAAGGAATTAATACTTTTCTAAATGTGAACCAAATTTTACTATCTGGAAATACTGCCTAAGCAGCACCAATAAGTCCAATTTGGAAACCTTCCATTAATGAATAAAAAACATATTTATTGAGAACCTATAGGTTCAGCAAGTATTGTTCACTTCATGAATAAACTACTGGTTCATTCTCTTTAGGCAATGGATACCCAACCCCTAGGGAAACTGCCCAAATTGCTGAAGCATTAGGCATTAGTGACCCTGCCTTTTTCCAGTCTGGACATGTTTCCTACCAATCAGTAGGTCAAAAGGCATCTTCTACCTTGTACAGAACAGGCAGGGCATTCGGATGACAAAATAATGGCCTAGCTGATTTCCCTGGGGTCAGGACCACCACGTTCCTTCTCCATTAGGCGATGTGGCTTCTCCTCAAAGAGAGTAAAAAATGGCAGACATGAGTATTAAAGGTTCCAGCTCTAAATCAAGCTTTACTGCTTACAATTTTAGACAAGTAACTTTGCCTCACTAGGCTTGAGTTTTCCCATTTGTAAAATTAGGAGGCTACATTGAATGACCTCTATCACTCCTTTCGATGCTATCATCTTGGATTCCAGTTAAGCCACTCTTTGGAAACCATCACCTACCTCTTCTGCTTCTTCTGTGACACTTACAGCAAAGAAGAGACACACACAAGGACATGCTGCCACATGTTTGTGCCTGATCCACACAGTCACCAACTTATTTTGGTGGCTTGTATTTTTATGGAACTTTAAATGTTTGTTTTTGGTGTTGGGTTGTTTCTGACCTGATATGAAACAGGGGTCAAAACAACTACATTTCTTCAGACATCAGGACAGGTAAGTGGGGGTGTGAAGGAAGAGACCCTGTGTAGGCCTCCAAGTGGGAGTGTGAAAGGGGTCTTTTTCCTCCAGATCACAAAGGGCCATAGAGAGGGGCTTTTTACACTGGACTTCCGGGTGTAATTATTTTTTTACAGCATCACTGTCAGAGCCCATACTTACAAACGCAAGTTGGTTAAACAATACTGGATTATACAGGCATAAACGGCTATTACTAATTAAAATATTATGAAATTTTTTTACATAGAACCATATATAAAAGGCAGGATTGCCTTGGGAATGACAGTGGGAGATTCTAGAAATAGACTGCTTTATCTCAGAACCCATTTCTGCTACTTCTTAGATGTGTGACCTGAGCAAAGATAGGTTATTTAACTTTCAGAATCCTCATCTACAATATTAGGACATACTTGTTTCATTGGTTTGTCTAAGAATACATGAGCTAACACATGTATAGTCCTTACGAAGATGCCTGGTACATAGTTAACTGTAATAACAATAACAAACTGGTATCATATGTGCATATGATTTCCCTTTATTTTCACAAGCAAGACATTTGCTTTAAAATATGTACTGGGTTTATAGATAAGATGCCAAGTTACACCTGGCTGCTGGAAACATACTTTTAATATTTCCATTCTTTGCTATCGAAGTTTATGGTTTGTGAGATTTGTTCTTTTTCAATGCTCAGTGATTATATATTAAATTGTCTCTACATTCCAGTGCTCAGTAATTATATATTAATTATCTCTACATAAAATTATTTTTATGAAACATTTGAATATTTTAATTCTGAAAACTGCCTGTATATGCATAGAAAATGGCATTGCCAACCATTAATTGGATAATTTTTTGTTTTGCCATTTTTAGGTGTACAATTCAGTGGCATAAAGTACATTCACAGTTTTGTGTAACCATCACCACAGGATAATTTTCAAATAAGTAAAATTGAAAATATTTATCCAAGCTGAGTTATAGTTCACTTGAGATGCAACTGGCTTTTAGAAGGAGTTTTCATAATTATCAGTAGGGGCATAACTAGGCTGTTTTCAAAGTTGGCACCCCTAAAGCAAATGACTCATTGTCAATTACAGTTTATAGTTATATTTGAACTCTTCTTTTTCAAGACTGTACAGGTAATTTTGGCAGTTTATCCTTACATATTTTAAAATACTTCTGTACATAAAATATCTCATGCATAGAAGAGCTGCTAATCCTCAATTCACCTCCAATTCCAGATATGCTGACTTGTTTACAGATTATCCCTCTTAACAATGGCAATAAGCTAAAAAAGTCTCCAACCTAGAAAGCAATAACTCATTCAGTGCTGTATATGTACAGATGTGCCATTAAACCTCGCGAAGCAAATATAGAGATACTAATAAAGACTATACACTCAAAGGTTGTGCAACATCACTGTCTCCTAACACCAAAACCCAAAAAGATGCTTTGTGAGTATTATGCTTTGCAGAGGAAGTACTAGATAAAAGCTTGTCAAAGGAAAAAGTGACACATATTAGTTCTGCATTGGCATGATTCTAACCACTGCCTCGTCTTGAGAATGAATGTTATTTTTAAAAGTTTAAGAGACAGTCAGCTGTGGTAGCTCATGCCTGTAATTCCAGCACTTTGGGAGGCCAGGGTGGGAGAACTGCTTGAGGCCAGGAATTTAAGACCAGCCTGAGCAACACAGTGAGACCTGTATCTTAAAAAAAAAAAAAAAAAAAGTTTAAGGAACAAAAGAAAATGTATAACATTGTCCCTGGTATGTTGTCTGGTTAATTTTTTCCCAGGGTAAAAATCCTGGCCCCCTACCAGCATCTGCACTTGATCTTAGCCAAAAGGCAGAGAAGTGATCCCAACAGCTTCTAATTAATTAGTTCACCAGCAATGATTAGTTAAGACAATAATACTTTTACTACCCTTACTTCAACAGGGCTTCCCCCAGGCCAGGATTTCCAGTGTCAAAGAGGTAAAAGGAAAGAGAGAGTGTAGACAGAATTCGAACCCTTTCCACAGTCACATGAGAAATTAAAACAGAGGTTGCACAAAGAATATTCAATTTACAGTGCTTCACTGTACTGTCCACAGTGAAGACGCAAACACATTCTCTCCAGGTACGCTAGGAGAACGCAGGTGATGCTGTAGCCCTAACAGGCACTCACTGCCTGCTTCTCACAGCTGGCACCAACAGGGACAATGGGCTTAGCCCCAACTCTGCCTGGAAAATGTCAGTGTCCCATCAATCTCCCCAGGGCAGACAGAAACAGCTTGTATTTAACATCTCACCTACAGGCTGGAGGCCTCAGCAGCAGGAGGGGCAGCTGCTAAGGCTTACAAATGCTCAGCCCTGGGTAAAATGCAGAGCTGTCATTGTTGGGCTCTGAAGATGAGAACTTTTCCTCAAGTCCCCTGAGTGCTAATCATGACCCATCAGAGGTGTGTTTGAGTGATTTAACTACGGGAAATTTCAATAAGATGATGCTGTGATCTTGTACTTAACCTTTAGTTAACTGGCAAGCAAAAAGGCTTAGAATGAGCATGTTCACAAGGGTGAACAGCCCTCTGGCCCCCTCCTAAGCTCTCTTACCTAAAGAGCCTGCACTCCTTTGCAGCTGGTGTCAGAAACATCACGAGAGTTCTATTCTTTCGAAGGGAGAGGGCAGCGCAGAAGAAGAGTGGGTATGTAGGCTTCACCTCACAGTGTATTTAAGAGGAAAACATGTTCCTGCAGTCAGTTTAGAGCTCAGTGCTTTCCTGAAAGAGGACCAGTAGGGCCTTGTTGCTCAGCTGGTCACTCACGCCCTTGGTCAACAGTAATCAAAAGTGACACCACGGAAAACCTGCCAGAAAACCTTTCCCCTTGACTCCTGGCATGTGTCACAGGTGAGGTGTGGGCAGCAAGGGCTGGCCCACAGCTTCTAATAAGATCGAGACAGAGCAAGGCGGGTTTGCAGAGAGGAAGGTAGACGAACATACAGCCCTGTTTTATTTGGGGGAGAAGAAAGGGTGGGGGAAAGTACAGACAATTCTAAAATACGGAATTTCTGCTCTCACTCTATTAACTCTTGGGAAAAAGCTCCTCTGCCACCACCTTTCAAAACCTTCCCTGATCATTAAACAAAGAATGTCAGTCAGTACAACCAGAGTCGGACCGGAGCTGGAAAATCTGACTCTTCACCTTAGCTCCCCAGGTAGCCGGCGAAAGAACTCAGGGCAACGCGTGTGCAGTCACCGTGCTCCATCCGCAACGCAGCACGACGCAAACATTCACAGACGCCCTGACAGCAACGCAGAGCGCAGAGGACGAACGCCTGGTTTTGAATGTACATTTTCAGTTTCACTGTCCCGAAACCAAGAAAAAATGCACACGAGTGCCAAAGGATGCTCCAGAGAGAGGGGAGGAACGCTGGCTACTCATCCCAGGAAGCCAACTGTGGGTCACCAGAGGGGGGTCACAGACGGCCGAACACTAGCTTTGTAGTTCCTGTGCAAACAGATGTTTGAAAATTGACCACTGAGTCCTGGGGAACTCGGCGTGGAGGGCACCGGGGGCCTGATTTCTTTCAATTTAGTCCGGATACATGGTAGTTTACTAGGTCTATACATGGCCGAGCGGTCCCCAGCCTCCCTCCGCCCCCAGCCCCGCGCCCTGCCGATGGTCACTCACCAGAACGCCACCGGCTCGGCCGCCTCCGCCGCGAGCCCCCTCCCAGGTCTCAGAAGGCGCCGCGAGCCCCGCCAGCGCCGGCCCTCCAGCCGCGCTCGCCGGAACGCCGGGGCGGACGCGCTGGGCAGCCAGAGGGACCCGAGTGGGCGGTCCCGTGGGCCGCGCGAGCCCCAGCCGCGTCCTTATCTGCGCCCAACGGGAGCGCGTCGCGGCCAGGGTGGGGGCGCCGGTGCGCCGCGGAGATAGTCGCCCATAGCGCCGCGCAGGCTCTGCGGAGGCCGAGGGCCCCGGGGGGAGGCGGCCGCAGCCCGGCGGACACGACGAGGCCGGGGAGGCCACGCCGGGGAAGGGCTTGACCCTCCGCCTCCCCGGAGCGCCGACCGTGCTTGCCCCTCGGCAGGAGCGACTGGATCGGCCGCCGCGCACGCACCCCTCCCCGGACTCCTCCGGTCGGGGCGGGCCAGGGGGTGCTCGGCCCCGCCCCCCCGCCCCGAGGGGCCCCGGCTTTGGAGCCCACGCGCCCCCCCCCAGCCACGCCGAGCCCCGGCCGCCCGCCCCTCTGCGGGCGCCGCCACACGAAGCTCCCAGAAGTGGGAGTGGGAGGGGTAGGGCTAGCCAGGGGAGGTGGCTGTGCGATGGAAGCAAAAGGGGGGGGGGTCTTCCGGTTCGCGGACCCCGGGTCAACGGCGGCCGCCCACCCTGGACCCCGCCTCTCCTCGAATGTCCGCGGCGACACCTCCCCAAGTCCCGGGTCTGGGTCGAGGGCGCGAGGGAGAGAGCCTCAACGGCCGCACTGCGGCTCGGCCAAAAGAGTGCAGGGAGAGCCGGCGAGAAAATCACACAGGGGAGACTCCTGGCGTTTGAAGCCGGAGTCGGAGGATTAAACAGAACCCGCGGTCCAACGGCTGTGGGGCATCGCCGAGTCCGGAGGGTGCCCCGCCAGCCCACCGGTTTCCTCCTTATACTTGTGCAAGCGCGGGGCGCAACTTCTAACCTGAACTTCGCACGGCCAGAGCAACTGTGCAAGAGCGAGAACTGCCTGGTTCTTGGTCCCCATCACCGGACTCGGTCCCCGCCAACCCCGCACCCACTGTCACAGGGGCAAGTCGTGGCTCCCGGCTGGCGAGGGAGCCGAGCGCGGCGCCCCGGCTGCGCGTGCTGTGCGGGGACGCGTGCTCTCTCTGACCGGCTGGGACAAACTGGGGGGCAGGTGATCTGAAGTTTTAGCTAAAGCTAAATCAACCGACCCAGGTCCAATCCAGCGCCGAGGCAGTACGCGATGGAGCTCGTTCTCCGAACGCGGGTCCAGACCCGCGTGTCTTCGCCTCAAGGGTAAGGGAGGCCGCCAGAGTCAGCCGGGCGGATGTGTGCGGAGCTCGAACCTCCTCCCCAGCCTTCCCAGCGCGGCTCGAAGGAAGCCGAGACCCGGCACTCACTGGCCGCCCTTCCCGGCGCCCCTCGCCCCGACCCTCCCGATCCCGGGGCTCTGGCTCCCGGAGCCCCGCGACGGTCACCCTCGCCTCGGCCGCGCGGCTCCCACTCACCTGCGGCCCGCGCCCCCCGCTCCCGCCGCGCGCACCGCCGCAGCCTCCAGCCGCAGTCTCCCAGCGCCGCCACCGCCTCCGCGGTCACTGCAGGCCCCGCCTCCCGGGACAGCGAGGGGCAGGGCGGGGCGGGGCGCAGCCGCTGCCTCAGGTAACAATGCTGCAGGCCAGGCCGCTGCTCCAGCCCGCCGCGAAGGGCAGCACGCCCTTTCCTGCTCCGCCCCCTTCGTTGCTCCCCCTTCCACTCTCCGAGTGCCACCGTCGCCGCCACCGCGCTCTCCCTCACCTGCGCGGGGCCCCGAGGGCCTGGAAGCTGCCACCGGGCATGCTGCACCTGGCACCCGAAGACGGGCGCGGGGCCGGGCCGTCGCGCGCGGAGGGAAGTCGAGGCGGCGGGAGACGGAGGTAGCTGGGCTGCAGAGGACAACAAGGTGTCCTCGGGAACGAGCGAGGGGAGGCGCCAAGCTGGCTTCTGAACCGGCGAGTGCCTTCCGCAAAGGAGCCTTTGCGGCAGCCTCCCGAACACGCTCCCCTGCGCACACGCGCGCGCACACACCGCACACTCACATGCACGCACGCACTCCGCGCGCTGCACACACACAGACACGCTCAGGTCCCCTCTGCCCCACGCTTGTTTGTCCAGGCGGGGCCAGGATTTTGGCCCGGTCACTTCCTCCATGGAGCCTGCCAACTTGTAAGTTTGTTATCTTTTTTAAATCTCAAAGATGATGGTAAGAGGAACCTTTCGGTTGTATTAAAACGAAGAAAGAAAAAAAAAGTCCATTCCAGGCCTGATAGAATGAACCGACGCTGTCTGGGAAAGGCACACTCCTCATGGAAGGAAACAGGGGAATCAGTTTAATCGCATCTTTTCTCCAAACTGACTTGGCGACGGCAGGCAGTGAGTAGCGAGTAGTCCGAGGAAACCTATCCCAGGCAAACCGGCTGATCAAAAATCAGCTGCCGGGGTGGGAGGCGCCCTCTGCGGGGATGAAGTCATCGCTGCCTTTCACTGGGTGATCCCAGATAACCGACCTGGGCTTTTCCAGCCTCAGGTGCCTGGTGACTTCCTCCTCCCCACCCTGGTCCTCAGTCCCTGAAGAGGACAGAATTCCTGACGTCCACAGACAAGCCTTGGCTAGAGAAAGGGAAACTGTAAATCAACCAACCAACAAACACCTGTGCCTTCCAATAGCCCATTTCTTGGCCATCCATGGGGCTTATACTCACCATGAGGAGAAATGGATCCAACTGAGACCACGGAAAGTATCAAGCAATGGGCGTATGTAATGAAAGAGAAAGTCCCGTGCTCAGGGAGCTAATATTAATCCCAAAGGATCATTGACTACGAGGCCAAAGTTAAATTACAGCAGATCAAAAGTGAGGTGCAGACTGGCATCCTCTCCTTTTCTCTTACTGTCAGCCTCAGTAGATGGGGGGTCCACACCCCCTGCATCCTTCCCACTCCTCAAGCCCTGTGACCATGGGCTTCCCCCACAGCCGTCCTGAGCATGCACTCTAAAATCAGCCACTTTTTGAGGGGTCAAGTCTGGTGACCCATCCTGGCTCCCCCTCCCTTTGATCTCCTTGGGGCTTCCTGGCTGCCAGGCCTCCTCTCTGCTTCTCTGGCCTTCTGTGCTGACCTTTCTTTTCCCTGAGGACAGTAACAAGATTCTTCCAACTCTCGATCTCCCATTATCCCATGGGTATTGCCTTTTGACTTCAACCTCGGCCGGTCCAGATGTTGTGGGGCCTGAAGCTTGTATAATTTGTGAGGGGGCATTTTAAAGAAAAACAATAAAAATTTATAATACAAATACAACACCAGGTACGGATCCCTTGAAAGGGCCCAGGGAAAATAAGGGACGTGGAAACATAAGCTTTGAGGTAAATCTACTCCTGGCTTCACCTCTATGTCATGGACTCTTGAATCCATATTGTTCTTGTAATATCTCAAGTTCAAATTCAAAATCCAAAAGACAACTCATCTTTCTCTCAAAACTAGTGTTCTTCTCCCCTCCCTTTACCTAAGACGTAGTTTTAAAATTTGAAATCCTAGCTTTTCCTTTGATTCTTTTTCTCTCTTAAATTCCTTATATCCAAGTATTTGCCAAATTTGCTGCTCTTTCTCGAGTAATATATCTTATACTTGTGCTGTACATCCACTGTCACCACGGTATCCCCAATTAGAGGAAGGGAACCGATATTTATTTGCTGTTGTGCCTGTATCAGGCACCAAACTTGATTCTCACAATGATCCTAGAAACCCCGCATTCTGATTTCCCAGCTTAGAGACGGTCAGCTGGATGCTGTACCCACTACTTCCGTGTTCTCTCTTCTCCCTAAATCCATCTTGAAATTCTGCTGTCAGGTTATTGTTTTTAAAAGTCTGATTTCGTCACGTTACCTACCTCTTCAGCACCTTCTATAGGTTCCCATGTGTGCCTCCAGGAAAAAGGCAGCATTCTTGAGACTGACAACCTGGCCGCATCCTACCTTCCTCTCTCACAATTTGATGCGTCCCATTCACTCAAGCAGCAAGGAGGGCTGCCCCCGAATATGTCATACTTATTTTGACTCTCATAGTTCATATTAGGTGGGCAAACAGTACTTGAATGAAGCACAGCACAACTCTCCAACAGAGCTCTTATGTTAATGGATGGGATCTAAAGTTGCAAATCTAGAAGACAATTTATTCTTCATCTGTTAATATGCTCGTTGTCTAACTGTATTCCAAAAAGGTGCCAGCCAGCGTTTGAGTAGAGCTGGCTCCTGAAGCCAAGCGTGCTCAAAGTCAGCCCAGCCACTGGCATTTGTGGCTTGGAGGTGACGGCTGCTGCTACTTGAGGGGCTCTTGAGTGGTGAGTGGTGTGGTCAGCTCTCACTTTTTCAACCAAGCCAAACCTCTCAGAGTGTGTTAGTAACTTAGTGCGCAGCAGGCAGCGGGTCCTCAAGCCAGGCGCCAGCACCAAGCCCTGCAGAAGTTCTAGTGACTCTGGAAGCTGAGGTGTGAGGATCCCTTGAGCCTGGGAGTTGGAGGCTGCAGTGAGCTGTGATGGCACCACAGCACTCCAGCCTGGGTGACAGAGCAAAACTCCATCTTAGGGGGGGGAAAAAAAGAGAAAAATCTTCTGTTTTCCTGCTCCACCTGCAGCTTGCTCTTCCTTCTCTCTGGGCTGCCTTTTCCAGAATGCTCCATTTCCTGAACCCAATTCACTTTCTTTCTTCTAGCTTCTACCTCCTAGGCCCTGAGGCTTTTGGTGTCTCCTACATCAGGTATTTGTATTTGATTCTGTCATTAGGAACCTCTAAACAAAGCCTTCAAAGCAAAATGAGCAAATTTCAGAGAAATTTAAGTCTAAAAGAAACATACAATTGCTTAAGGAGTAATCTAATTCATGGGTCCTCTAGGGCAGTGGTCCCCAACTTTTTTGGCACCAGGGACCGGTTTCATGGAAGACAGTTTTTCCATGGACTGGGGGTTAGGGGGCAGGGGGCACCTGTGGACCTCTGTGGCCTGGTCCCTAACAGGCCATAGACCAGTACCAGTCTGAGGCCTGGAGGTTGGGACCACAGCTCTAGGGAACCATATTGAAATGAGTCTCCTATGGCATAGGATTGAGGCATCAAACTGATTTTAAACATTCTCTGTCTCTGTCTCTCTCTTTCTCTCTCTCCCTCCCTCCCTCCCCTCTTCCCTCCTTCCCTGTCTCTGTTTCTGTGATACAGACCAAGATCTACTTTACCTAATCTTTAATCTTTATTCTTTTTAAAATATATATCTCATGAGATCAGTTGTTCAGTATTCAGACTATAGGCTGTATCCTTGCTTCTTAAAGTTGGAAACTGCAGAAAGAAACAAACTTTGTCCACTCTATAGTTAAACAGATTTGCAGACAAATGCAAAGACTTAACAAGCCTCCTTCTAGTAACATCTGTCTCTGAGAGAAACTGCTAGACCTTGTTTTCTTCAAAGGGTAGAAAGTGTAAAATAAATAAAATCAGCAGAATCGTTACTGTCACTATGAATGCAAATTTGCATCAAATACCTTACGAAAAAAATGCAAATGTCATAGTACTATAATTTTCCAAGCAGCTTTGGAACTGACAAAATGATATTTGTGAAGGCTAAGAAATTTAAAATGGTAAGTTGCCTTTAAATACAATAAATAATGCCTGGGCTCTGATCATTAAGAGGGAGAAACTTTTTTTCTGGATGCCAATTAGTGATCTCTGAAAGTTTTAAGTAGAAAATGATGTCACATGTGATCGTAATATCCATGTAGTGCCCATGGCATTTCCCTTGCCAGAAGTAAGTACAGGTACTTCGTCAATAACAGTGCCTGATTTGTTTGAGGGTAGGAGAGATTAAAGGCAATAACCTGACATACAGGAACAAGGTAATAAGACACCTGATGGCACTCATCCCTGCCTGTGGATACTGCATTTCCTTAAAGCCATTTGTCCATTTTCTCCCTTTTGAGGCGCATGTAGGTGCACGTACGAGTGTGTTTTGGAGACTAGGATGGAAGAGGAGACCAAGGAACACGAAATACTGTGTATATCACTGAGTTTTCACCCAGAAAACCTTCAGCTAGGCCTCGTTTTAGCGTACAATTGATTCAGAGCTTAGAAAACTGCTTGGTGTAAGTCATGTAGGGTCTGGCTGTTACTCAAACCTTAAAGAGAAGACAGCTTTCAAATATAACATGAAAACATCACTTCTTTCCATTACCCATTATCAAAAACAAGTGTGTGTGTCTCCGTAAGAGGCATGAAGTTAAAGAGTATGTCAGATGCCAGTTTCTTTTGCTATGGGTTGTAACTGTTTTCAAATTGTTTCCCCTTCTAAGAAGCTGCAAGAGCAAACAGTAATTTGAAACCATAACACACACACTAGAAGCAGACTCCAAACAAACCTAATGAATCAACAATATTGGGGTGTGTGCATGTGTGTGTGCGTGTGTGTGTGTTCTCTGGGGAAATACTATGTGCACATCCCAGGCAAGACTTTGTAGGACATACAACGGTGAGCAAAAGGACATATTGGTGACTTAGCAATTTGTAAAGTCCTTTTTGCTCCCCTTGGAAATCCAGTGTATGCTTAATTTAGTGGACCATCTATGGACAATCCCACTAAACTTCTATTTTTTTTTCATTTTTTTTTTATTTCAGCATGTTATGGGGCTACAGATGTTTAGGTTACGTATGTTGCCCTTGCCCCCCCTACCCCCCAAGTCCGAGTTTCAAGCGT
>RJWJ010011821.1:0-43504 GCA_004363605.1 Indri indri | reverse complement strand
CTGGCCAGGTAGTGATGCAGTAGCCTTGCCAAGTTCTAGTAACCACCACTACGAACATTGCCAGGCAGTGGTCTAAGTGCTTTATATTTCACTGCATTTAATCCTCATAACACAGATGGAGAAACTGAGGCATGCAGAGATTAAATAACCATACTTACCTCCTTAGTCTCATTTCTACTTCTTGCCTTTAAATATCATCCATGTGCTGGCGCATCCCAAATTTTTATCTCCAGATTGGGCTCCTCCCCGGCTCCAGACTTGCATGCCAGCCTGCCTTCCTGCGCTCTCCACCCAGAGTCCAATAGGTCCTCGGATTCCACACGTCCAAACCCGGACTCCCCGTGCTCCCTCCCCGAGCCCTGCCCCCGAGCCTCCTTCACTCACCGCTGTCCCCTTCTCAGTAAATGGGCAGCTCCCCCTCCAGGTGCTCAGGCTGACACGCAGTCACCCTTGACTCTCCCTTGTACCCCACAGGTGACAGGCCAGCAAATCCTCCCAGCTCCTCCTTCAAAAGACAGTGCATGGGACTCTGATCACTCGCTCTGTCCCGCCTCCACCCTGCTGTGGCCACCATCGCCTCTTTCTTCTTGTCCTGGCAGCCTCCTGCTGAGTTCCCTGCTCCCTCTCTGCCCTTTCAGGTATTCTCAAGTCAGCAGCTGGGAATTGGCTGATCATCCTTCTTTCCTCCTCATCACCCGCTTCTCACAGTCCCCGTCTCACCCGGAGCAGAGCCCAGGTCCTGTCCCGAGTCTGCCTGCCCTCACTCTGCCTCCCTGCTAGTCTGCCAGCAAGCCAGGTGCACCCCTGCCTCAGGGCCTTTGCATGGAGGTCCCTCCTCCCTGGAGCACTCTCGCCCAGCGATCCCTGGGCACCACCCAATGCCTGTGTAAACTGCACTTCCTGCCCCTTCCCCGCTGCGTTCTCCCGGCACCAAATACTCCCTAACACAGTTTTCCTCATTGGATCGTTTATTTCCCTCCACCAGGATATAAATTCCACACGGGCAGAAATTTTTGTCTTTGTGTTCACTGCTGTATCCTTAGCTCTTAGAACAGTGCCTAGGACACAGTAGATGCCCAGTGAATAGTTGCTGAATAAATGAATGAATGAACTACCCAAGGTCACACATCGGAAACAGGACGGAACCCAGGCAGTCTGACTCAATGGGAAGTCTATGTTCTTAACCACCCATGACCACCTTTATTGCAACAAAATGCCAACTTTTAGCAGGCAGAGGATCACCCAAAACAAACACTACATTTCCCAGCCTCCCTTGCTGCTGGATAGGGACATGTGATGAAGTTCTGGCCAATGAGATATAAGCAGAAGAGGCACAGGAACCTTATGGGACTGTCTTTAAAGAGAAGCTTTAGTCCTCTGGGACAATGAGGTGACCTTGGGAATGGAGGATAAAGTGACAAAAGAGGAGGAACCTGGGTCCCTGATGCTGAGAGCTTTGGAACCACTGCACAACTACCTCTGGACTTCTACATGTTAGAGAAATAAATATATAGCTTTCAGCCATCTTGGGGGCTATCTTGCTTAAGACATCGTTACTTGGGCTTTGCTGTCATTGGCTACCAAATTTAATCCAAATTCATAATCTGAGCCTCAGTTTCCTCATCTGTAAAATGGGAGTAATAGCAGTACCTCCACAGCGTTTCTGTGAAGATTAAATAGGAAAACACATGGACGTCACCTGGAATGGGGTTTGGAATATAGAAGATGCTTAATATAGAAGACACTTATCAGATATAGTAGAGGCTCAATTCTACATCACTTGGTGATTGCTAAATACTGAAAATGCAAACCATAGAGACTGTGTAAGCCCACCTTGAAGAATGGGAGCTGGAGCTATACTGGGCTCCTAGGGAAACCGAGGCCCAGGGTTTGCTGATGTCACAGGGTCCTTCAGTGGCAGAGCCGAGACTTGTCTCTGTTCCCCAAGGCAGGGTGTGGGTGTGGAAGGTACAAGTGCCCCCTCACTCTGTCAGCAGTGACTCTCCCCTGGCTGAATGTTTATCAGCCCCAGGGCCTGAGACCAAGGCCCAAGACATGTGTAGAGGGTCCCCCTGCCCAGCTCTGCTGTCGCGCACCATGAGAAATGGCTCAGAGCAGGTGAACAGGGCAGAGGGACCGACACTGGGGACTGGAGGCAGTGGGCAGCTGCAGTGATGCCACACTGCTGGTGAGAAGCTCCACAGTATCTCCTGGACACCCTGCAGTGTCCCCAGGCACCTTGCTGGCCCAACTCCCATATGCAGAGACTGCGGCAAATGACATGGCTTTGATCCCAAGCCATCTGGAAGCAGAACAATTTGCTACAGTAAAATGCAGTCCCGGACAGTTCCCCTCCTTTGGGAGTGCAAGGTCAGAACAGCCTGGTGGAGGACCGGGGGCTGGGAGGGGGTGCTGGCCAGTCCATGTGGCCTCGGCAGCCTCAGGACCTGCAGCCTCAGACCACTCAGGAGGGGCCGGAGTCTCCCTCCTGCTGTTTCCCAACAATGGGGTGGGGGGCCTTGGAGAGCTGGTGAAGTTGGGGCTCAGCCTTCAGGTGCCCCCAGAAGAATTTTACCACCATCATCCCAATGTCTCTGTTGTTTTTACTCTGTGCAGTTGACACAGTACTTTCACAAAAATCAACCGTTTGGTCGAGTAAGGGGGAATACACTTCCACTGTTACTCCCAGGAGAAACGAGGTTTCCTCCCTGGCCTCTCCCCAGCCACCAGCACCCCTTGTGGCTGGTCAGGCCTGGGCAGGTGTGGGAAGACCTGCCGCTGACACTCCGGCACGTGCCTGCGGTAACTCAGATGTGGTCGGGGCTGCGCTGACCGGAGCAAGCAAGCACAGCTGGGAGGGTGGTTTCTGACAGCAGAAAATACCCCCTGCGGTGCAGAGAGGAGGGGATTGATCAGGTGGAGGCTAGAGGGCTGCTCAAAGCAGAAACTGGAGCCCAGCATGTAAGTACCAGGGAGATGCGTCCGGCCCTTCAGGACTCTTGACCAATAGTCACTCTCCCCATCTTTCTTACTAACAGGACTGCAGCCCTTTTTCAGAACGACACCATGTCTGGCTTAAAACACACAGCATTTCAGTGTCCCTTGCAGCTATGCGTGGCCATGTGACATACTTCTGGCCAACTAAATATAAACCGAAGCTGCTGGGTGGGGCTTCCAAGAGAGCTTGCGAAAGCAGAGTGGACTCTGCCTGCGGATTTGGATGCACACTTTGTCCTTATCCCTTCTCCTGTCCCCTTTTCTCCTTCCTAGAATGAAGACGAGTCACCTGTGGGCACAGAAACATTTTGTGACCATGAGGACGATGGTCCCCTACCGTTAGCAGGTCAGAAAGCTTGCAGGAGCCTGGGCCCTCGGTTACGTCCTGGAGTTACCGCCTCAGCTCTGGACTGCCTGACTCCAGAGCTTCCTATCTTTTCCTTTCCTTCCCCATGGATGCCGTTCCACATAACCGGATGCAATCCTCACGGCTGCAGGAGGCTAGCGCAACAGCTCTCGAACTCTGCCGCACATTAGAATTGCCCAGGGAGCTTTGCAAAAGCCCAATGACTGGGACATACGTTACATCAAGTCTTTGGAGCTGGGGCCCAAGCGTCTGTTTTTTTTTTAAAAAAAAGCTCCCAAATGGGTCCAGTGTGCAGCCGAGCTCGAGAGCCAGTGGGTTGGAGCAGTGCTTCTTAAACGCCAAGGTGGAGAGGAATCTGCCGGGGTCTTGTTTACGTGCAGATTCTGATTCAGTAGGTGTGTGGTGGGCCCTGAGCTTCTGCGTTGCTATAGTAATAAGCTTCCTGGCAGTGTGGACGCTGCTGGTCCGTGGGCTACACCTGGAGTAACAAGGGGTCAGAGCATTGAGTTAGGTCTTTGGACTTCTGCTAAGAATCACCACCACAACCATCACCATGACTGTCTTCTTTCCTGCTCTGTCTTCTTTCCCTTTTTTAAATTCCTCTTCTCCCTTCGCTGCAGACCACGCCCATCTTGACTTAGTAGGCAGCTGCCATCTGCCAGGCGCCAGCCTTGGGATTCACACGTCCCACCTCTAATCCCGCCGACAGCACTGTCAGGTAACAAATCCTCGGGGAACAAAGAGAATTTGGATTTGTCTGAGTCTGTCTGATGAAGGCTGGGAGTTTATGAGTCCCTGGGCATCTATTTGCACAGGTGATTTGCATGAAGGCTTTGAGCTTTTGGTTTTTGTGCTTGGGCTCTATGAGGAAAGAGACCGTATGCTCGAGGGGGCCCGGAGAGAGCGGGTGGAGGAAGACACAAAGACATTGTGGGGGACATTGCGGTGTCTGGTCCTTGACCTGCCCCAAGGCTCTCAGTCTGACCTCTCGGGACCACGGGCATTCTCCCCATCTCGCAGCTGAACACGCTTTAGCTACTGTGCCTTGAAGTCCAGAGAGAAGCTGCTGCTCTCCTAGCTCCTGAAGGGTTTGGGTGTTTTTTGTTTGTTTAGCTCAGGAAACCATGAAAACACAGCTGAAGCAGAATCTTTTGGGACATGTGCCCAGCCTACGCTCTCCCATCGCAGAGACGTGTCCCCACTCACAAGTGGCAGACCCCTGGAGCCAGGCTTGTTTCTGCTTCGGCTGTAGTTGACTGGGAAGGCTGGTCACCCGACCCAGGGGCAGCTAGATCATTGGCTCGGCTGGGCTGCCAGCGTCTCCTGAGAAAACGGAAGGGAGAGATGGAAGTGCTTGCGGCTGGTCCTAGTGAAGCCTGCAGGCCATGTGGGGGGCTGGGCAGTCATCTTTGGCCCATGGGCACAGGCATAGAAGTCGGATGTGCAGCAGAAGGTTCAGAGAGAGAAGTAGAGATGAGAGAGGCACCACGGAAAGCAGGAAGTAGCTGCCTCTCTCCCTGACCCTTTCCAGCTGCACCTAGGCCCTTGGGAGGCCTCCCTTCCTCTGTGGGCTCCATGCTGCTTGAGGCGGACACACTCTAGTGTGGATCGTGGATCCGCATCTCTTGGGGTTCATGCTTGTGTATAATCCCCACCCCCTCTAATGTGGGTGGGAACTGTGACTTCCTTCCAACCTACTGAATTTGCCAAAGTGAGGGGGTGTCACTTCTATGATCACATTGTCATATAAGACTCTTGTCAACAGGGTGACTCAAGAGACCCTCTCCCTAGCTGTCCCTGAGGGAGCAAGCAGCCGTGTTGGGAGCCCCTTGTGGCAAGGGGCTGAGGGCAGCCTCGAGCTGAGATCCGGCAAGAAGGCAGAGCCTGAGCTCTGTTGACATGAGGAAATGAATTCTGCCAACGACCTGAGTGAGCTTGTGGGTAGATTCTTCCCCAGTCAAGCACTCTCCAAAAGCGGAGGCAGCCTGGCCAGAACCTTGATCGTAGGTCTGTGAAACCCTAAGAGGAAGACCCAACTAAGCCATGCCTGGACTCTGAGATTATAAATGTGTGTCATCTGCAGCGTCTAAGTTTGTGATAATTTATTACACAGCAATGGAAAATGAATATACTGCTGTTCCTCATCAGTTGCTTTTATCTAGGTAAGTTTCTGTGACTTGCAACCTGCAGACTCTTGGCTGAGATGAGCACTGGAGCCTGGGCCAGCATCTCCCCAGAGGAGCTACCTTGGCCAGAAGAGCACTGCCAGGGGCTTGAGCCAACACAGCTGCCACCTGCAGTGGGAGCCTGGCAGAGAGGAGTGGTGGCTAGTGGGCTCGAGCTCCTTGGATGCATTGGGGACTCCCAGAAATACTTGGGGTAAAGAAAGAGGAAGACTGGTGTGGACAGGTGGGGCCTACAAAGCCAACAGAATTTGGTGATGTAATTGCATTTGTACTTATCCTCCTTGGAGCTTGCGTAAATTTGTGTCATATCAAATTTAGGACATTTGGGGCCATTATGTCTTGAAATAGCTTTTCTGTCCCATTCATTCTCTCCTTTCCTTTTGAGACTCCAATCAAATATATGTTAGATCTTTCTGTTGTCCTACATGTCCCTGAGGCTCTGCTGTTCTTCCCTCTCAATATTTTTTCTCTCTGTTCTTCAGATTAGATTATTTCTGTTGGTCCATCTTCAGGTTTTCCAACTCTTTCTTCTGTTATCTCAATTCTCCTGTTGAGCCCATCCAGTGAATTTTTATTTCAGATACTTTATTTTTCGGTTCTATATTTTCCATTTGATTCTTTCTTATAGTTCCTATTTCTCTACTGAGATTTTCCCTCTTTTTGAAATGAGCACTTTTTTCCCTACATCATTTGGCCTGGTTTTTGTGATGGTTTATGTTATGTGTCAACTTGACTGGGCTACAGGATGCCCAGATAGCTGGTCACACATTATTTCTGGGTGTGTCTGTGAGGGTGTTTCTGGAAGAGATCAGCATCTGAATCAACAGACTGAGTAAAGAATATCAGCCTCGCCGGTGTGGGTGGGTGTTGTCTAATCTGTTGAGGGCCCAGTGAACAAAAAGGTGGAGGAAGGATGAATTGTAACCTCTGAGCTGGCACATCCATCTTCTCCTGTCCTCAGACATCTGTGCTGCTGATTCTTGGGCCTTCAGACTGAATTATGCCACAGCTTTCCTAGTTCTTCAGCTTGCAGACAGCAGGTCATGGGACTTTCTGCTTCCATAATCACATGAGCCAATTCCTATAAAAAAATCTCTCTCTCTGTCTCTGTATATAAACACACACACACACACACACACACACACACACACACACACACACACATATCCTATTCTGTTTCTCTGGAGAACCCTGACTAATATAGTGATAACAGCTATTTAAAAATCTTAGCTAATTCCAACATCTGGGTCATGTCGCTCAGTCTCCATTCTTGATAATGCATCAATTTAAAAAAAAAAACTGTACATTGAGTAATTTTGGATAGTCTCTTGAGCATTGTAAATGTTTTGTTGTGGAGACTCTGGATTCCTTCAAAGAGTGCCGAAGTTTTGGTTTTATCAGGCAATTGGTGGGACTCAAAATGAAACCCTGTCACTCATGGGCCTTGTTAAGATGTGGCAGCAGCTCCAGTCTCAGTTGCGTGCTTTTATCCTTAGCTGAGCTGCCCTTGTGTTTGTGGTCTAGAGGTCAGAAAGATTCGGGCACAGTTTATGCACAGAATTTGGACTTCCTGTCTGTCTGTCTTCTTTCACGAACTCTCCCCTCACTTTGCGGGGGCTGTGGGTGCCTCTGTCTCTTCAAGTCAGAAAGGGTTCAGTGTTTCCATCGGCCTGTATGATGCCAGTCACTGAAGCTCACCTTCAAGCTAAAAAGGTTTAAAAAAAAAAAAAAAAAAAAGCTGGCAGGACAGAACCCATCCAGTACCATTTTCTTCTTCCAAGTGTCAAAGCTCTCTAGAATCTATCCGCTTTGGTAGCTTTCCAGTGTTATCAGCTAGTTGATTTTGTATTTCCTTTAGGACCTGTGGTTGCTATCTGCAGGAGCAACAGTATGATAGGAGCTTCCTCAGCCGTTCTCGGGAGGGATGTCTGTGATTTCATGTGTGCTGACTGGCTGCCGAACCTGAGGACATACAGGACATGATGATACTACTTTTTACAGATGAGAAAACTGAGCCCTCATAGGCCCATCTGGCTTAAAACTTGTCTACTCCATTCTCTCCAAGTCCACTTGGGCAAGGTGGAAATAGGATGGTGTCCACCGTGTGGAGACAGGGGAGGGCCTGGCGGGAAGGGAAGGCAGGTGAGATGCCGAAAGGTGCAAGTCTACGTGTGCAAGTCCTTTGGGGCCAAAGAGTCATCATGATGTACTGAAGCCTCGCACATGGTCTGTTCCAAGGCTTCTCAAGATTTCTTTCTTTCTTTCTTTCTCTTTGATTGCCTTTGAGCATTCCATGCACCCCAGCTGTGCTAAGAGGACATTTGCCTGGCGAAGGGCAGAACTTTAGCAGAGACTGAGGACTGGCCCAGACAGACTCAGAGTCCAAAAAATGTCAAAGGACCTCAGAGATTATCTCTCTTAACCCCCTCATTTTAAAGAAAAATGGAGCTCCAGAAAAGTGAAATGATTTGTCCGAGATTGTTCAGCCATTTGGTGGCTCAGCCAGTTCCAGTTTCAAGTTTTCTCAACTTCCTATCCCGTGCTCCTTCCGCCAAACAAGCATAGCCCCTTTGTACCCGTATGTAGTCTCTCTCTCGCATGCCCACACACTACCACCAAATCTTAACACCCATGACTCCATTGGCCTCTGACCTCATGGAGAGGAGGGCAGCTATCCACTGGAGGCATGGTTCTCAATCAGTTTTTTTCCTATTCCTTGATACCTGCAAAACAAGATACATACCCACGAATACCCAGGCAAACGCCAGTTAGCACCATCCCATCAATGACTGATGTTGATGGATTCCAGATGTCGTGTGGCCTCTGTGGCCCCCTCACCCTCATCCCCCCATCCCTCACAGCACCCACCGTAGATGCGAAAGGTGTACTCGATCTTCAGGCTGGGGCAGGCCTGCTCGCTGAACACGGACGCCATGCCCAGCACATCCTCAAAGGAGAACACGTCGTTGTGCGAGAACACTCTGCAGATGCGGTCTCTGAAGGGGTTGACCTGTGGGTGGGGGGAGGCAAGAGGTCTTTCAGGGTTAGATTCGCGTCTCCCTGAGCCTCTCCCTTCAGTCACAAGCACTGAGTCTGGTCCCGGGTTTGAGAAGAGCCACAACCTAAATATCAGAGCAGATGCTGGCTCTGTGAGTGCCACGATGGGGGCACTGGGGACCCTGCCTGACTTCACCCTCCCCCCACCACCAACTCCTCCTGCACACACATTCCAAAGGCTCATTTTTTGGTTGTGTTATTCTTTTTACGGTTATTAACTTTTCTCCATTTTATGGAGAAAACTTGGCAAACACAAAAAAGCGTAAGGAACAGGATAAAAACCATCTGTAATCTACTCCCCAGAGTTGCCATGGCCAACATATTGACGGGGATGTCAGACAGGCCTGGGTTTTTAAGTCCTGGCCTTCACTGTTTACTAGTTCATGAACTCAGTTTAGACAAATTATATAATCCCCCAGCACCTAAGGTTTCTCATCTCCAAGACAGAGTGGGATAAAAATTATACCTACCCAACAGGACTGCCGTGGGGACTCGACAGGGTGGGTTTACAGTTGCACAGTGCCCAGTAAATAACAC
This sequence comes from Indri indri, assembly GCA_004363605.1. Taxonomy (NCBI): domain Eukaryota; kingdom Metazoa; phylum Chordata; class Mammalia; order Primates; family Indriidae; genus Indri; species Indri indri. The sequence continues at coordinate 34,360 of RJWJ010011821.1, read as the reverse complement.
TCAACAAATGGTAGGTAGTTGTTACCTGACTACTATAGATACCATAATTGCCATAGCAATTTTCATTTTTAAACCAAACTATTTCTCAAATTAGGTCCCCAAACAAGTAAGGGTCATGTGATTTTAGACACCCTAGGTCCCCTAAACTGGGCCTGGCCAGCCTCACATATGGCACATGAGGGCCCTTCTCTGCTGGCACCCATGGCCTGGGCTTGTGACAACCAGCCACTTCCCTGCCAGCTCGGGAGGGCTCGCTAAAGCTGCCTTGCTACTCCCCCTGCTTCGGGATGGAGGGGTGGTGGGTGGGTCTTACCAGGCTTAAGGGGAGAACCGCACAGAACAAGCTTGACAAGGTCACCTTTGGTGCCCTCCTCCCCCACTTTCTGTGCCCCTAAGCACCCTGCCTCCCAGGGCTCCTTTTCCTCTGCTGCTCAGGGGCCCAGCCTTGCATGTCCCAGGCCTGCAGACTGTCTCCGATCCCAGCTCTGCTCCCGTGTTCCAGACCGATCTGATGCATCTCTCACCCCCAGCCCAAGTTCCCTGTCTTCACATGTGCCTCAGCCAAGAAGCCTCCTTCATCCTGTGAATTCACACGGCAGAGGTGAGAGGCCAGGAGTTCCTCAATCTTCCAAATTTCTAGTTAGTTGAGGAAATGTCCTCTCCAGTTGACTGTTTCCATCCCTTTTCCCTGACGAGACATCTCTTCATGGCTCCAGGCTTCATGCAGAAAGGTTAGTCCCAGCCCTTTGACTTCAAGCACACGACTCCTTCAAGGGGATTGGAACCCCCGCCCCAGCCGCAGGGCTCTGGGCCACTGTCCCCTCCTATGGGCCGCCCTGCTGTCAGCCAATGCTCAGCTCACTGGTTCCGATTTCTCTGTTTTGGGCCCGTGAAAATTTCTCTTTCGTTTCTTTTGAACTCAGCTACATATTCAAATATGTAGTTTTCTTCTATTTGTATCCCTATGTATTTGAGGTGGGAGAGGGGACATTCTGTGTCACCCCGGGTGGCCATGTAGTTCTTGAACTTTAGTGAGCATACGAGTCACACCTGGGGTCCTTGTTAAAAACACAAATTCTAGAGATCTGCTGTGCGACATTGTGCCTATTGTCCACAATACTGTACTGTGCACTGAAAAATTTATTACGAGTGTATATTTCACATTAAGTGTTCTTACCACAATTTTTTTAGAAACTACAAAAAAAAAAAATGTGTTCACCATACTGTGGTGCATGGAATACACTATTTACACACACACACACACACACACACACACACACACACACACAGAATTCTAACCTTCCGCTCTCAGAGACCTTGTTCTAGAAGGCCTAGGATGTGACCTAGCATTACAGGTTGATTTATGTGCCCCCTACCCAAAATCCGAATGTTGAAGTCTTAACCCCCAGCACCTCAGGACGTGACCTTATTTGGAAATAGAGTTGTTGTAGATGTAATTAGTTAGGGGTTGAGGTCATACGGAGTAGGGCGAGCCCCTAATCTGACATGACTGGGGTCCCTATAAAAAGGAGAAATTTGGACACAGACACATTCAGGGACAGCACCACATGAAGATGGAGGCAGAGGTCAGGGTGACACATCTGCAAGCCACGGGACACAAAGCTTACCAGAAAACCACGGGAAGCCAGGTGAGAGGCCTGGGGCAGGTTCTCCCTCCCGGCTCTCGGAAGGAACCAGCCCTGTCCACGCCTCAATCTTAGACTTCTCCCTCCAGGATTGTGAGACAACACATTTCTGTTGTTTACTGTTATGGCAGCCTTAGCAAACAGGCACTTCCAGAAATCTGCCCTGTAAATAAGGTCCCCAGGTGACAGAGTCTATTATATATATCAATATATTTTATTGGTATTGATATATAAATAATACAATCAGTATTACCATAATTATAAATTATTTACTGCAATTACATATTAACATATAATCATTATATAAATTAATGATACATAATTATTAATATATTGTTAATATATGATTAATATAATAGTATATGTACTTATATATAATTATATATTTGTTATATACAATTATATATTAATATAATATGTTATTTTTATGTGTAATTATATGTATCTCATATATATGTTCCAGGAGTGGCCAGGGGCCAGGCAATCCAGGCTGCCCGGCTAGAACCTCCAAACGAGCTCCTGCTCTGTCTGGTTTCTCCATTCTTCCACCCCAACATGCCCAGAAATGCTTGGTTTGACTTGCCTTAAATTAATGCTGGTAAGGGTTATCTGCTGTGATGTGCTCTAAGTCACATGTACCTAGCTAAGTGGCTTTACAAATTACCTTACCAAATTTTAAGTACATTAACTCTTACAAATGGATCCATAGCTTAACAAGATTCCTGCAAAGAAACCACAATTGACGTTCCTGCTTATAATGCAAACGCAAGTGAGCAACAAGAAAATGTCAGAGCTGAAACCTCTCCTACTCCAAATATGAGTTCTTCTCCATGAGGTAGAAACCATGAGAATCCAGGCAGACAGAACAAGAAGTCCCTGCACCATTCTCTTCTCCTGTGCTCAGACAGGTGCAAGGCAGGTCAGCAACCCCACTGCCTAAGACAGATCCAGCCTGGACTGAGACACTCTCCCTTTCCCTGGGGGCGTCCCCCTTGCTTGGCCCTGCTGGAAGTGGTGGGAGGGAGGTGGTTGCCAGGACACCAACACACTCACCTTTAGACCCATGTCACACAACTCTTATCTATGCACACACAGACACACACATGTCCCTTGTCTTGGAGAGACTGGAAACAGGGTAGTCGGTGTGGTAGCCGGTGGTAGCAAAATAGTAGATACAACACAACGTGGCGAGTGCGTTGGAAGAGACGGAGAAAATATTGCTGAGGACGTAGAGAATAAGCATTCGAACAAACGTCACACTGTAGAAGCTTTGCTGGATAGTTAAATAAAAGTATAGATGTTCGTAACATGATTTTCCTAGAAGAACCACATTTCTGAGAGCCAATAAAGGAAAAAAGATACGGACTAAATGGTAAATTACTTCTTTAATAAAAGCACCACTTCTGGGGAAAATCGAGTGTACTCACTGATAGAGTGGCTGCTCCGTGCTGAAAGGATGCTGGGGTGAGGGGCAGGAACAGTAGCACATGCGAAACTAACTCCCTGCAGGCTACGCAGTCAAGAAGGCAAATCCAGAAATACACAAAGTACAGCAGGGTGCATTGAAACGGTTCTTTAAAAAAAAAAAGTTTAAAATATAGTAAAGCTTATACAATGATTTGTAATCAGAAGAAAAGTGACTATGAAAATCTTCTGAACTGCATGGAGATTTGGTGGCCATCTCTTGGAAGAGTTCTTAAAAGAGCCATCAAACTTAAAGATGAGTTTCACATTTTTCTTGCACAAAAAGACAAGTGTTCCAAATTTGCTGACCTTTTCATAATGACGAGTGGCTGTTGGCGGTTTGCTACCTAGCAGATATTCACCAAAAAAAGAGCTCAAATTCATTTGACTCTTCAAGATAAGTGTGACCCATTTTAACATTATTGCTTTCCTAAAGAAACTCATGCTTTGAAAAGAATATTTTGAAAATGGGATTTTTGTTGTTAAAAACCCATGGTATCACCTGTAAAAATGCTCGCATCGGCATACCTGAAAATATAGAATCAGATTTTTCTAACTTGTTTTGAAAATTGTCCAAATACAGAATGTCAGTAGATTTTGAGTCCATTTGTTAAAAATATAAAAATGCAATACTTTCCACTTTTCAGCACGAAAGAGCCATTGCCTGGCGTAAGGGAAGATGGACAATTACTAGTTTAATTTCTATCCAAAGCCTTTGATTGGTGGATGGGGTTGAAAATGAGTACCATGATTTAATTCATACAGGCTATGATACATTTCTTCTCTTTGGATCAATTATGACAGCTATAAAAATAAACTAATCTAGTACTAGACCTCTGCACGGCTCAATCTCAATCTTAAAGCAAGCTTTCGAAGAATAATGAAGCAAATGCAACCACATTGCCTTACAGTGTTGTTGTTAATTTTATGCAAACAATAAAATAGTGCAAGGAAGAAATTTATATAATAAAGGGGAATTTGTTTTTAGAATATTTTATGTAATATTTAGCTTGTCCTTTAAAATGTTTTATTTTGCATATTTACATCATACTAGTATAGTAGCAAATGTATGGTTGATAAATGAATGTACACATATCATGGGTGCATGCTCCAGATTTTCCTATTGCTGGGGGTGCACGATGAAACATGGCTGGAGACCTGTGATCTAGGCCGACCCCTCATCTCATGGATGTGGACATGAGGCCCTGGGAAAGGGGAGGGACTTGCCCAGGGTCACTCAGCCAGCGAGTAGCAAAGCCAGCCTAAGATCCCGGTCTCCTGAGTGTGCCTTGCCTTGTTTCCACAAAAGCACTTGGTGCAAATAAACATCAAAAGAAAAGGTGTAAGGGAGGCCAAGCGTATCACCATTAAAATGTGGAAAACCTTGGCAATGGATCCCCCACAAAATTCTTATTTTAGATCAAGTGCATTGGCTCACACCTGTAATCCCCGTGCTTTGGGAGGCTGGGGTGGGAGGATTGTTTGAGGCCAGGAATTTGAGACCAGCCTGGGCAACTTAGCGAGACCCTGTCTCCACAAAAAAATTTTTTTTTAAATTGGCTGGGCATGGTGGCGCACCTGTAGATCTACCCACTCGGGAGGCTGAGGCAGGAGGATTGCTTGAGCCCAGGAGTTACGCACCACTGCACTCCAGCCTGGGCTACACCGTGAGACCCTGCCTCAAGACATAATAATAAATAAATAAATTCTTATTTTAATAAAAATATTTTTTGCCATATAGTACAAAAATGGAACCTAGGTTGAAGACTAGGAAGTGGCCTGTGCGAGCTCAGTGGCTATCCAGTAGTGACCCTCTCCATCACTAGGAAGGGGCGATGCAGTGGAGAAGGCCGTAGGAGTGAATGTGGCGGGAGGGAGGGGCCAGGAGGGGAAGTCAAAGCCCCGAATGGAGCTTCCAGGCTGGGGAAGGGGCAGCAGCCAGAGTAGGGAACAGGGGATACAGTTCCTGAGAGGACGCAGGCCAGGGCTGGGTCACCAGAGCTGTGTCTGGGCCCTGGGGGCCAAGGGGCAGCTGGTACAGTTCTCCGTGAGGCCTGGCCGGCACCTGCAGGAGAGTGCCCTAAGCCCGTCTCTGTTCCAACGAGGGCCAGCTTCTTTCTCCCTCAGGTTCGCTGGCTCGTCACTGCCCAGAGGGACGTCCCAGGGCACGAGTCTCCCGTGACAAGCCTTCGCTTAGCACGTATGCAGATCCAGGCAAAGGGGCCCGATGGTGTCATGCAGAGCTCTCTGCTCCGTGCCAAATGCCAGCTCAGTCTGAGTCCTCAGGTCCCGTCTGGCTCAGCCCGAGGCAAACAGAAGAACAACCAAGAAGGGGCAGCTAAGAGAGCAAGACTCAGCGATCACAGGCCCAGGTTACTGGATTCCAGATTTTTGATGCTGTAACTTTAACAATCTGAAATGTGAACCAGTCAATTTTGGGACCTATCCAGAGAGTTATAGTCTGCATTAAATTTCATGCTCATTTAGAAGTCTTCAATCCCCCAGAGGAGGAAGGAAGTGACAGTTGACAAAGCAATGCTTCCTTTTCAAGAATAACATGTACCCTAGTTTGAAGTCATTCTGGACAGGGGGAATATAAACATGTCAGCACAGAAATTTATACAGGTAACTCAGTAGTGCAATCTCCATCTATGAAAGATGATGAAAATAAACCCCAAATGCTGGAAGTTTTTTTTTGGAACTAGAAACTACAGTTTGTTGACAATAAAAAGATTGCAGTCCTTGCCAAAAACTAAACGTTTTTTTTTTTTTAAAGATCTTCTTAAAGTTATTGAACAAGAGATTTGATTTGAAGATGAAAGTCAGAGGAAAAATATTTGGACTTAGCTTAAAAATATCTCCTCACCATTTCTCCAACTAGCGTCTAGTCAAAAAGAGCTTTTTACAGTTGCTGGAAAAAATTCACACAAAAATATGCTAGTGACTCAATAATGACGTCATTGATGCACTTTGATTTTTAAGATCTCATTTTTTAAGAAAAGATCAAAAAATATTATTTCATTTAAAATTTCTCATTGCCAATTAATTTTTCCTAATTTCTGGAGTTTGGTATTTTCAAATAATACATTATTTTTGTTCATCATTATCTGCTACCAACTCTTATTAAAATGATATGATTCGTATTTATATTTTTAAACATTTTAAAGTAATGTAAAGCACTCGTCAAGGAAAGGAGTAGATGGAGGTGTCTGTTAGCCCTTCTTCAGTCTTGAGCAGAGAACTCAGTTTTCCCAGGGCAGACTCTGAGGAAAGTGCTGCCTGAAAGGTCCCTCGTGGTTGTGCAAGGTTGGGTGAGCAAACTCCGTGCCCTGGGGAGGAGGGTGTTACAAAACCTTTTGTGTTTTAGTGTCTTTAAAAACTCCCCTCTGATTTCCATAGTTACACATAAGAAGGCTCATTATTATTAAAGTCGATTCTTTCTGATTTAGAGTTGGTCGGATTCTAGTTTAAGACTTCTGGCTGATCCTCTGTGGAAAATGACAAAGCTGACTATAAACTCGATGCGGCAATGCAAGGGTCGAGGACAGCCAAGTTAATCCTGAAGAAGAGGAACAAGGCTGAAGGACTTGTACCGCTAAGCATCAAGATCTATGCTAAAGCTCTAGTATTTAATACAGTGTGGTGTTGGTGTAAGGAGAGGCAGACGGATTCATGGCCATAACAGAGATGCCAGAAACATACCCACATGTGTATGGCCACCTGATTTATGACAAAGATGGCCTGCAGTGCACTCAGGGAAAGGAAGGGCTTTTCGATAAGTAGTGTGAGGGTTAGGGGACATTCACACGGGGGAAAAATGAATCTGGATTCCTACCTCATGCTGTACACAAAAGTCAATTTCAGATTGATCATAGATCTAATGTGTAGGATTAATAATAAAACATTAGAAAAATATTTTCATGACCTTAGGGCAAACACTGTTTAACAATATACAAAAGCACTAACCATAGGGGAAATTTTCATAAATTGGAGTATATTAAAATTTAAAAATTATGTTGTTCAAAGGACATCATTAAAATAATGAAAGGCAGGCCACGACAATCTATATGTACTTCGACAGGTGAATGGATAAACAAACTATGGCATATCCATACAATGGAATACTACTCAGCGACAAAAAGGAAAAACCATGGCTGGGCACAGTGGCTCGCGCCTGTAATCCTAGCACTTGGGAGGCAAAGGTGGGAGGATTGCTTGAGGCCAAGAGTTCGAGACCAGCCTGAGCAATATAGAGAGACCACATTTCTACAAAAAAATAGAAAAATTAGCCAGGAGTGGTGTGGGCATGGTGGTATGTGCCTGTAGTCCCAACTACTCAGGAGGCTGAGGCAGGAGTTTGAGGCTGAAGTGAGCTATGATGACACCACTGCACTTTAGCCTGGGTAACAGAGCAGGACCCTGTCTAAAGAAAAAAAACAAACAAACCATTGATTCATACAACAAGGTGGATGATTCTTCAATGTATTTTGCTAAATTAAAGAAGTCAGACCCAAAAGGCTACATATTGTATGGAAATGAAAATGAAAACACAACATATCAAAATTTATGGTATTCAGTGAAAGCAGTGTCTACAGGGAAATTAACAGCATTAAACGCTTATATTAACAAAGAAGAAAGGTCTTAAATGTTTATTTAAATGAAAAAAAGGTCCTTCACCCATTGGTGGGAGTGGGTCACTGAGGGAAAAAGTCTGTCATCTGGTGGGTGGTGGAGCCCATTCCAACCCTGTGCTCCTGGGCTACCTGCACCCTGGAAAATGGCTGCCCCCGAGGAAATAAAAGAGTTTGTCATCAGGAGCAGTGACTTGGAAGCCACAGGTGGATAGAGCTGCAGGGCTCACCTGAAAACAGGTGCGTGGGATGTCCCTTCATGGAAGGACCCTCTTCCTTGGATCCGGTTGCCCAGGAGGAATTCCTAGTTCCAGGTCTGAACCAGGAGTCGCCCTTCAGCACTAGAATAGCTCTACCAGGAGGTGGCAGTGTTGAGTCAAAGTCATTCAGTCGGTTCATAAACCCAACACGAGTGAGCACCTGCTGTGTGCAAGGCATTGGGTTAGGCTGTGACTATCTTGCGGGCAGGTGGCAGGATAGATATTACCAGTCCATTTTACAAAGGTTGGAAACTCAAGCCCAAGAAAGGGAAGCTACTTGCTAAATGAAGGCTGGGACTCCAACTCCTAATTCAATGCTTTTCTACAGTGCTACTCTGGACTCTGCATTTCATTAATTTTTTCCCAAGAAAATTTCTCAAAATCACATTCCTACCTACACACACAGAGCAGGCGGGATTTGAGGCATCACCCTGAGTCCCATGCCCCGCCAGCTGGCAGATGCTCAGAGAACAAGCCTGGAGGGTGGGCGGGGGTAGGGCTGGGGGGTGGGGGCAAAGGATGTGCCTTCCTCAGCTGGGGATGAAGACACGAAGCTCATAATCTGAACTTTAAGTCCTTGTAGCAAATGCATAAAGGTGAGTTACTGTGTGCCAGGCACCGCGCTAGGTCCTGGGCCCCCCAAAATGGTGAAGATGCCACCTCTGCCCTCCAGGAGGCTCAGCCTAGGCACTTACAGACGTCTCTTTGGAAACAGACAGTGTAGGGAAAGCATCCAAATCAGGTACAAGCAAACATAATGACAAGGGCTAGGACAGGCCAGTATGTGCTGGGAGGTAGGACAAAGGGCCCTGAAGGAGAAACCAGGAAGAGCTCAGAGATGACAGCAGATCCGAAGCGGGGGACATGCAGTGGGGTCCAGGGAGAAGCTGTGGCCGGGGAACAGAACATAGGCAAGGTGTAGGAATCCCCTCTCCTTCCTCACACACCCCTCTTCCCCTTCCAGGCTGCCCAGGTTTCACTAGCATGGATAAAAATGTTAAGTAGGAACTGGCAACAGTGGGGCTTAACTTAGACCCTGAAACCCCTCAAAGGCTCTAATTGGCCTGTATGATCCTCGCCAGGTAAAGGGAACCCTGAAATTTTCATTTCAGCGGAGTTGGGAGTGGAGGGGAGAAGGTGAGAAATTCAGTTAGTGTATGCACCCTCTCCCTTGGCCAGTCCTGGAGGCATCTTTCTCACCAGTTGTTTATGAAACGGGGACAGTCTCTGTGCTTTAGATGTTCAACTTTCCTGAAGTCTAAAAACAGAGAGGCCCGTATGGGAGCTGTCTCTTAGTGACAGATGGGCTGGCATGGACAGGCTGAGGATGTGTCCTGCCGGCAGCTGGAGACAGATCGCTAGTGGAACAAATAGGGAAGAAAGGCAGTAAAAATGTTAAATATTATTAAACAGCCACGAGCCCACGTGGCCTGAGCCTGGCTCAGACCCACCAAACCAGTCTCTCCCCAGATTCCAGGCCAACAGGTACCCGCCACTACTCTGAGGAACCTTCTAGAAGAGCCACCTACTCTAGCACCTTCTCCTAAGTGGAGCTCAGGGGACTCCAGGGCTGAGTTTTCGGGGGTGCCCAGGGCCTGGCGTTGTGCTATGGGAGGCTTGGGCTGGAGTTAGTATAATCATTTCTTACTTGACATCTACAAGATTTTGCTATCCTGCAGCTTTTGACCAGGTGTATGCAATCTCAGTATTTTAATAGCATAATCTTTCAGAGCAAAAATGAAAAAGAAAAAACGGAACCAAAAAGCCAGCTGTCTCCTCACTTGTTTATCAACATCTATTCTCGGTGAAACAGAACTTAATTGTATCATAAATAAGTGCCTGGTCCCATTTGTACATTACCATTTTTAATAGCTTGAGATCAACTCTACAATATCTTGTAACACATTAAACAGCATTCAAGTTCCTGGTAACAACAATAACAAAAACAAGCTGTGTGACCTTGGGTAGATCACCGAACCTCTCCATTTCCCCATCTGTAAAATGAGCAGTCATAACTTTGCTCTTGGGGTTCTGTGGGGATCGAATAAAGTCAGAGTTGCAAAACAACCGGTACTGGCAGGGTCCCAATAAACGTAAGCTGCCACGGGTAACTCCCACGCTCTGCTCCTGTCCTCCAGTGTCACCGGCACCCCTGGGACTGGTAGAGCTGCACTTGCCGAGCTCCCACCCAAAGCTGTTACCTGGGCCAGCATGTGTCAGGGGCTCACTCCACCTGCCCAGGGGCAGCAGAAATGTGCGTTGTGGCTCCTCAGGGCCAGCTGCTGACCTTGGCCAGAGGCATGGCTGGCCGGCCAGGCTGCTGTGGGCGTCATCCCCATGTGAAATCTCCAGGGGCCTCAAGGGGAGCAGCTCTGGCGAGAAGGGGGTGAGGAGGAGCTAGCATGTTGTGTGCCCACCTGCGCGTCGCCTCATTCTGCAGCCGAGGCTGGAGAGTCACAGAGACACCGACACACTGGCTGTGTCTGAGTCCCATAGGGAGCTTTAACCAAACTTCAGACTTTCGATCCCACCATCGACTTCTGAGTCAGCTCTTCTGGGGCAGGGTCCCAGAGTCTGTATCTTAACAAGCTGCCCAGGTGGTTTTTAGGTGGACAGTCCTTAGATCACACTAAATGACCTGGTCAAACTCACGGGGCTAGTAAGTGGCAGAGACACGACACCAGATGCTCTGGGTCTGACCCCAAAGGCTGCCCCATCCCCACCAGGATAGAACCTGCCACCCAGCAAGGATGGAATGGGGGCTGTGGGGAGAAGTGACGTGGAACACGGACAGCCCCAGCTTGCCCCAGAGCAAACAGCCAAGCTGAAAACACTGGGCTAGAAGACACCTCGCCAGGCCCCCCGCCCCTGCCCCCTCTGACAGGCAGCTGCCAGGCCCTGCGGAGGTGGCTGGGCGCATTGCCCCAGGGGGCCACCTCCGCTCCCCTCTCCCTCCATTGCTCTCCCTCATTGCTCACGGTCAATTCCACCCGAGACAAACTCTCCTACAAACATGTCTTTTAACTGGCTTCCCTTTTCCCTCCCTCTTTTAATTTCTACCAGATTTATTTAGGAAATGTCTCCATTTGCCACCCTAGCCTTGCTGACGAAAACCACTTCTCCCGGAGCACCAAAAGAATGACTCTCTAGTTCAATTCTATAGCTTTGCTGTTTTACGGAATCACTAAGATAACATGAAAAACATTGCCACTGACACTCCGAGGCAGCTGGAGTCTGGGGAAGATGGGTCCTGTGAGTGAAAAGACCTCTCTGCTTTTATTCAACCCCCTGCGGCTAAATTTGACTTGCTTTAAAAAAAAAAAAAAAAAGACCCCTCTGCTAGGCCGGGTCAGGGTGAGGAGCTGGTCCTAGCAGAGGGAGGAGGGAGCCCCTGGCAAGGATGGGGACAGGAGAGAGGAGGCGTGGGTGCTAATGCTCCCAGGTGGGACCCTCCCTGGGACCCACCTACCCTTTCAGCAGCCTTCAGTGGTGCCAGCCGAAATCATACAGTGCTTGACATGAGTGGAGGTTTTTGTGTGTCGGCAAAGAGGCCGAGAGCTTTGTTTGGGTGAACGTGAAGTGAAGCAGACGAGGGAGACGGAGGCAGAAGGAACGCAAGGAAAACACAGGAGCCCCTGTGCCCCATAGCCCCCCAAACAGAGCGGGGGGCTGCTGTGGACTTTCACTGGCTGTAGGGCCGGAGCAAAGGTGGCTCTCAGCCATCTCGGCTCCACTGGGGGGGACCAGGGAAGCTCCGGGCGCACTGCGGCTCCGGGACCGGGGAGCCAGGCCTGTTTCTCTGTTTTAATGCTGCTGCGCTGTGAGTCGTGTCAACGCTTGTGGCTCGGGCTGGGAACTTTAATGACCGTTTATAGGTTTTCCTGTGGAAAATAGAAAGTTCTGAACAGCCAATATAAAAACCCTTTAAAACACAATCTGTACCTGTGCTTTACAGGCGGTTAGTGCAAAGCAAGTGGCTGTAACTAAGGTGATGAAGTCACTCACCCGAGGCCAGACCAGCCACCAGACGCTCAGAAAACTGCCCAGAACGTTAGCTCCTTTGCTTCTCACGGGGGAGCAGGCTGGGTTTTGCTGCAAGCGACAGGGCCCCACCGCCCTCCTGGTTCCGGCCTGCTGTTTACAAGCGGCCTTCCTGTTTGTAAGCTGTCAGAGGTCCTCAGATGGCTGTCAGGGCTGCTTAGCAGCTGGCTGGGGACACCTACCCCAGGGCACCCTGGGAACCATGTTCCCTGTAGGATTCAGATCTTTTCATCAAGACAACAATTTCTCTTTTATCAGCGCATGGAAGCAATAACAATTGTTCTATTTTGCTCCTCACTTTGAATCAACTAATATAAATGGAAATGGACTCACACTGCAGCCCTCTCTCACCAGCAGCTGCCTCTCTCTCTCCGGTGCTTAGTGACTCTTCACCAGAAAGTCCAAACTGAAGCGACTCAAAGGTCCTTTATTATTTCAGCCCCTGACGTTTTGGATTATTGGGTTTTTGAAACCCCCAACTTTCTATTCTCCTCTCTCCCCTTTATCCTGGGGACATTGCCCCAATAACGGCAAGCTGTCCCTGACTGCTAAGGGCCCAGCCAGCCAGCCGTGACTCATCATCGCCCAGGCATTTATTAAGCACCTACTGTTGGCCCAAACCCCTCAGGACCACACTTTATCCCCATACCTTCCCTGGGGCCCAAGGTGGGGCAGGAAGGAGGACAGGAAACTGGTTACACATTTACTGCCTATCAGGTGCTATGTCAACCACATTCACATGTATTTTCCTATTAATCCCTTAAAATAACCCACGCAGTAAAATCAGTAAATCCATTGTACAGATTAAGAAAACCAAGGAGCAGAGAAGTAACTTAACCAAATAAGAGGAAAAGCAGGAATTTGATCCCAAGTCTGTGTGACCCTCAAACATGAGTTCTTTCCATGGAGTGTGTTCCAGGAAGCCCCTGCGTCACAATGGAAAAAATGCACATGGAGGTGTCAGGCTCCTGGGCCAGCAAACGGGTCCAGGCAGAGAGCCAAGGGACGTGCCTGCTCAGGGAGGACCGAGGGGAGAAGTGTCCCGTGAATCCCTGCATGTGCCAGGGTGGCCAGATGAGCTGATGATGGTTCACGGGAGTGACGTGAAGTTCTGCACCTTTCCCTGCAGGATGGCACCATGGGGACAGTGGTACAGGTGGAGGAGACCTAGGGCTGGGGCCCACCACACACTCAGCAGGAGATGCTGAGAGAGCTGACCCAGCCTCGGGCCATGGTGCCGGCAGTGCTGTGGCCCCTGACAGCACAGTGCTCCTGAGGAGGCTCTTGCTCGATATCTGCGTGGGAGGATGGAGAAAATGGACTGGACGGCAGCACATGCCCCGCTGCCTATTGAACAACCACGTGCAAAGTAGCCTTTATGCAATGAAGTCACCTTGAAGGAAGGTCTCTAGTGATGTGTCACAGGGCTCTATCTCATATCATTGATTTGGGTTAAGGATATGTAAAAGTCCAAACTTTTTATTTTGTGCATTTTCTCTATGAGGCATCAATGTTTTTCCATGTTGCTACATACTCAGCATAATTATCATTTTCACGGTTGCATAGTTCAAATTCCCAAAGTGGACAGTCCTATCTATCTAAAGCCTCCAAGGAGAACCCGGATAGCTAAACTAAGAAAATAATTCAAAAAGTGAAAAGAATAATACATGAGGATGTTTATTGCAAAATTATTTATAGTAACAAATAAATAAATAACCCCCTGGAAGCAATGTTAATGTCCAGCAATGAACGGATGGTTTAGTAAATCAGTACTCAATGCAATTATGCAACCATTAAATGATAATTACACAGGCTATGCAGCAACATGAAAAAGCATTATGCCTAACAAAAAAAAGCACAAAATAAAATTATAGCTATGTATGTCTACAGTGTTATAAAATAAAGCTTGCCTAGGGGAAAGGATAGCAAAAGAAAATAGAAAATGAAAACTTATGTGGGGGTGGCTGGGTGCTAAGGAGTCGCTTTTTAGAAATTTTATTTTATTGCTGACATTCTATTTTGATAATAAATAAAAAGCAAGTTAAAAAAGAAAGTGCACTCTAGAGATAATTTGCTAAGCAATCACACCGACTTTCCTTCCTAGGGGGTTGGAGGCAGAAGCTTGTGCATCTCTCTTGTGCTTCATTCTCTGCGGGACAATGGCTGGGCCCAGGCAGAGCTGGACCCTTGGCTCCCAGACCCAGCAAGGGGCTAATGGATGCTCTTCTCCTACGACGCCTGGCAGGAAATGGGGGTCCTATTAAGCACAGTGTTCCATGACAATGAAGTTCAGAGGAAGATGGCCCCAGCTCATCTCACGCTCTTTGCATCTTAGAGCATCCATCTATGTCTGTACCTTTCCAGGTACTTTCCAAGATATGCAGCCAAGGATGGATAAGTAGCAAGCAGTTGGTGTTATTAATGATAATTCTGTGGGGTGCTAAGAGCCTTGTTGGCCCTTTGCACTCTCGGTGTGCGAGCCTGGGAAAGCACAGGGGTACCGGCCTCACTTCCCTCTGGGGTCCCTGGAGGTTCAGAGGCCTCACCAAGGAGGATGGGACTCAAGGGAGGAGGTGGGACTACCACCAACCGCCTAGCCCTGTGGGGCAGCCTCCCCTTCTCTTGGCAATTCTTCCTGTTCCAGGAAGCCATGTGCCCAGAGGAGAGAGAATAGGAGCAGCTGGCCGGGCAAGGTGCCGCCTGTGCAGAGAAGGAACCAGTCCCTGATCAAGTCTGCCCTGCCAGCTATGCCCTGGGCTGTCCTCCTGAAGGGTGGAGTCCCAGAGCAGCTCACGGGGTGTGGGACAAGGCAGGGGCTTTTCATCAAGAGAGGCTGGGGCAGTGTGAGTTAGGCACCTCCAGCCATCTCTAGAGAGAACCCAGCTCTGATCTTTGAGTTTTCAGCCACCTGAGAAGTGATGTCTTGGTCACTGGCACTTGCCTCAGTCTCCCTTGTTACCTGCTGGTAGAACTTCCTCCAGGAATGCTGCCTGGAATCCCATTCACTTTCCCAGAGCATTTTAGAATTTTCACATCTATCCTATTGTGCAGTCTTCAGAAAAACACTCTGACGTAGGCAGGGCTGCCGGCATTAGGTCCATTTTGCAGACAGGGAAAACTGAGGTCATACACAAACTGCAAATTCAAGTCCAGGTCTTTCAATGACAAGCCTGAGACACTTCAGGGGCTATGTTCTGGGACCCTACCCAGTGCCTGGCACACAGAAGGGGCCTGTGGTGCTGTGAGGAGCTGAGGCCAGAGCTAAGAGGAGGGGGAAGGTTCCCAACAGGTCCCTCTGTGGTTGGGCCTGTGCTGGGCCTGGCCTGTCTCTCTGCACCTGGGTGAATGTGTCCCCACACCCGACCTGTGAGGAGCAGTGGCCACCAACAGCGCAAGGCAGGTGACACAACACCTCCCCACACACTAGCCATTCAGGCTGCAGGGAAGCCCTTCAAAGCTGCGGGCCTGGGAGGCGGCAGTAGCTTGAGGCCTGCAGAGGGTCGAAAACCCTGGGAACAGCCCCCGGCCAGCTTGGCCAGCACCTCGTTAGGAGGCCCCAAGGGGGAGGGGGCACTTCAGGAACAGTATTGTTTATTTTTCTATTTTTAAACAAGTCTGAGGTCTCTGGGGGCACAGATGAAGTTATCAGAAAAGACGTGAGTGGAATAAAGCCTCAAGCCAGCAGGCTGAGTAGGGCCCTGGGGACCAGGACCTTTGAAAAGCTGAGATGGAGTTTGTTTATCTTGTACTCTGTGAGTGCAGGACTGTGACCAGGGTGCTGGACCAACATGTCCCCAGGCCCGCCAGCCCCCTCCCTGGGACCTCTGCTGCCTGTCCCCTCAGTGCCATTGGGAATTCGGGCGCGAGCAATACTTTTACAATGATCCTACCAGTGTGTCCTTTGCGCTGGAGGGAGGAGGCTCTTTCTCTGGAAGGAAGCCTGGATTCGCTTCTCACCTCGGACACGTGAATGGTTTTCCCAGGAGGCAGAGCCCAGCAGAGCCCGTGTGACACATGGTGCCCAGCTCCAGCGGCTCACGGTCTGGCCGTGTCACCTCGGACTCCCTCCATCTGCCGAACCTCCACTTCCCCATCTGTGAAATGGGGCTGGTCACCCTGCCTTGCCTCCACGCACCTCTCGAGGGGAGAAGCGAAGATGATGTGCACAGAGCACCGTTAGGGAAGGGCCAGGCAACTGAATCCTTACCTGACCCTGCACCTGTCATTCCCGTCTTAAAGGTAAACAAGCTGAGGCTCTGAGAACTTAAGCGACTTGCCTGGAATCCCATTTTCCCTCCACGACACTAAACCGCCCCTCAGTTGCTACACAGAAGGACCGCTCTGCTCTTGGGAGCTTTGAGAGAAATCACAAATCGCTGAAAGAACCAATTAGACGCCTGGGTGGGTCTGGCTGGATGAGAAAAACCTCCCAGGAACTGAGAGGTCTGGGAAGAAGCAAGGAGAGCTGGCCCTGTGGCCACTGGGCCACACCCAGTGCCAGCTGGGTGACTGTGGCCAGGCCACTCGTTACCACCCCCCAATTTTCCCCTCTGTGAATTGGAGACGGTAACAGCAGCTGCTTCCCAGGATGGATGAAGGGGTCCAACAAGATGTGACATGTGAGGAGACAGGAACCGTTAAGCTCTGCACAAATGGAAACAAAGTGCCTTTTCATCTCCTGCCCCCAGACGTGGCAAAGGATGGGTAGAGCAAGTGGCACCCAGGCTAGCAGTGGGAAGTCCCGCCCACCCATCGCCCCCTTCAAGAGGCACCACGCATCGGCTGCAGGGTGCAGAATCCCCCTACGCAGGGTGCCCAGGGGAGGGGCCGCCCCACCATCCCTGCAGGTTCCCCCCACCCCTGCCCCTAGTTAGAGCCTCAGGTCATCCGTGCCCTGCCCTTGGATCCAGGCAGAAAGTTGAGGCCAAGGAAGGCGAAGGAATTGGCCCAAGGCCACTCAGCCAGCAGATGGGAAAGCTAAAACTAGAACCCAGAGCTCTGCGCCACCTTCCCAGGCTCTCCTAACTACCTGTGGGAGGTGTCATCACGCCCGTTTGGAAGGTGAGGAAACCGAGGCCCCAAGAAGAGTGGTGATGTGCCCAAGACTGTCGGGTGTCAGTGGCAAGGCCAAGGCTGGAGGCCAGATCCGTCTCTCCACTGCTGCCTGCTCAGCCCACGACAGAGACTGCCTCCTACATCACGGAGCTTTTTCTGAAACAAACCACTTCTTAATTCTTTGGCTGAATGTCTAAATAAGGATTTTTGCCAATTCTGAGCCCTGCTAACTGATGAAGTTGTCAGAAAAAGATCTAATGATGCTTGAAAATGCAGGGAGTGAGCCAGCTGCCAAATTGCCCTCCCAGCTCCAACTGGCATCGGGGAGTCGGGACCCTCCCACCAGCACTGGGGGCGGGGTGAGTGCTGGGGACTGAGGCTCTGCCGGTGCCATCAGCTGTGTGACTGAGGACGGCTGCTTGACCTCTTCTTCTACTTCCCAGCTGTAAATGAAGCTAACGACGCCCTCCTCACACAGCTACCTTGAGGATTAAGTGACACGGTGCGACTCCTGCACGGTGCCTGGCACAGCCCAGATCTCAGGCTGCCTGGGAGGCTGGGTGGGGCTTCTAGCTGGCCCAAGCTCTGCTGGGTGCACCCTGGTGGCCACGCCTGCAGCCCTGGGCGAGCGAAGAGCTGAGGTCGCCAGCTCCATCTGGGGAGGTGCTGGGTCTCTGATCAGCCCGCCGTATGCATCTCAAGGGGGCTTGCAGAGCCAGCGTGCTTTTCTCCGATGGGATGAAAGGCTGAGGGTGACCTCAGGCCCTGGGAGGCCTGAGCCTCGGGGTGGGAGCCTGGGAGGCTGGGCCGGACCCTTTGTTCTCTCCTCTTTCTCAGTGGAACATTCGTTCCACTCGGGAGTCTGGGTACCAGGGGTGGGGCCTGGCGTGGGGACTTGGGAAACAGACGATTCCCAGGCTATTCCCAGGCCTGCCACAGGAGCCGAGAGGCTGGGTGCTGGGAGCTGGACCTAAATCCAGGCCACCCCAACACAGGGACACGCACATGTGCTCTCTTGCCTAAGGATGGGCCCTGCAGGGCATCCCAGCTACAGATGGGAAAAGCCATCCCCTTCAATCATCAACTGCCCAGGCCACCAGTTCCTTCCCGTCCTCTTGCCTCCTCATGCCACACACATGTTCATACATGCAGACATGTACACACATGTACACACATACAGGTACATACATGTGTCACCTGCTTGGTGACCTTGATTTTCTCTTCTCCAGAAGATGAAGAGGTATGGAGAGGAGCAAACAGAAGCCTTGGTTCAAATGCATTTTTGTGATTGCGTGGGCTCGGGTAGGGTTTTTAACTTCTCAGAGCCTCAGTGTCCTCATCTGCAGAATGGGGAGAACCACTGTGCTTATAGAGCTTCCATGAGACTCAGGCAAGGCAGCCCGTACCCTTGTGAAAGTAGCTTGTACCCATGAAATGCACATTTGGGGCTGGAAAGTAGAATTGCTGTATCCATCCCGTTTGCTTGTTTTTTAACAAGCCAGAGAGGCTCTCTGAGAGTGAGCAGGACTGTCATTTTTAATAGGAAAGATTTCATGTGGCCAGAGAGCTGGGCCTCTCTTGAGGAGCGGGGGTCCCGCTGGGCTGGGTGCTGCGGGAGAGTCCATGTGCAGGTGCGCTGAGTGCCCAGCCCTGGCCTGGCCCCAGGACAGTACCAGCGAGGGAGGTCCTCCCTGGGCCCTCTGGGAGGGATGTTGTGACAAGACTCACCTGGCTGCCCAGGAAGCCACTCAGCCTCCTAAGGAGTGGCAAGGGGAGGTGATCAAGCACGACCAGGGTGCCTCTCACCTGGTCTGTGCCCACTGGCTAGCCTGCACAAGACTCTCTGGGCCCCAGCTTCTGTTGCTAGGGTCAGAGTCTGAGTTCTGCAAAGTCCTGTGGCTGTGACTCTCCTGTTTTTTACCCAGAATTCCTGAGAAGAAGCCCCATGAGCCCCCAAGACCCAATTCAGTGCACCCCCCTCAGTCAATACCTATGGGGTGATGGATGAGAACCAGGTGCGAGAGCCTCTCTTCACCAGGCAGCACCCACAAATATCTCTTATCCATGGTCTTTTCTCTCTGGTAATGAAATCAAAGGGAAGAAGAGCGACATTTCCCAGGGGGTCTTTGTCCAGGGCCCCCTCGGGGGCAAGGGAGGCTCCGAGCAGCCTGGCTGCAGGGCATCCAGTGTGGGCACAGGAAGGCAGACAGCACAGGAGCGGTGCTCTGAGGATGCCAACCGAGTAGGGCGTTTGGGACCCTGGGAGTGGAGAGTGGAAGAGAAAAGTTTAGGGGAGAGAAAATTTCAGGGCACAGCTGCGTGTGTGTGGAAGAGTCTCAGAGGGCAACAGTGAGGAGAGGGGTTTTGTAACATTTTACTGTACGTCAGGAAGGCAGGTGTTATTCCCGGGCAAAGATGACAGTTTGAATGAACATTTTGCCGAACCTCTCTCCCTCCTGACACCCACTAAAGCGAAAGCAGAGGGATCCCTTAGAGGCAAGGCGCACAAACACAGACCGTGAGCGGAAACAGCAGCAGTCACACGGCGACACACGCGGGCAGCAGATGGTCAAGTATTGATCGACCAGTGGACTGAGGAAGCAGGACCCCGAGCCTGCAGAGGGGAAGGTGACACCTGCCTGATCTACATCCCAGAATCCCCTGAAGGCTCTGGAACCGGAAGCACCTGCTAGTGCTGGAAACAGGGGTCGGCTAAAAGGAGGGTTGATTGCAAGCGTTTAAAAGCAACTGGAGTTCTAGACACTTCCCCACCCCATGCTGTGCGGTGACTGCCCCTTCCCAGTCCCTGCAGAAGATGGGAGCGTTGTTCTCTGGAGAGAGTGTAACAGAGGATTTCTGCACTGGCGAAGTCAGACACCGTTGAGAACTGGGGAGGAAATAAATATAGCAGCACTAAGCTCTGAGACCCCACCAGCCCTCTTTCCCAACTTGGCTCTAGGAGGCTGGTGGACAACTTTACTCCAGCTTTTCTAGGGAATCCTCAAGAAATGGCCCCTCAGCTCACCCACCCTTCGGTAAGTTTCCCAGTCGATAAAACCCGCCCAGGCACTTAAGCTTTGAAACAGGTTTTTCACGACCACCTCCCACTCTTAATTATGAGCAGACGATGACCAGATATCCCAGGAAGGCCTCTGACATAGAAACCAAGGACCCAAACAAACAACTGGGAAAAAGCACCTCGAAGGAAAGATCGGAGAAGATATTGCATCCAGGAAAAAGGAGAGGATGCTATAAAAAAGGAAAAGATCAGAGAACAAAAATGAGCTCTTAGAAATTAAGCACATGATGGCAGAAGTAAAAACTCAAATTAGAGTTTAAGATAAAGCTGAAGAAATCTCCTGGAAAGAGGAGAAAAGAGACAAAGATGAAAAATGGGAAAGAGATTAAAAACAAAGAATCGATCTTAGATGTACAACATCGGGACATTAGAATTCCAGAAAGAACAAAGAAAACAGAAGGGAGAAAGTTATCAAAGAAATAACTAAAGGAAAAATCCCAGAATTGAAGGACATGAGTTCCCAGACCAATGGGTCTTTTGCATGCCTCACACACAGAGAATAGTTTGCATGCCAAAAAATATTGTTGGAAAGTTCAGAATATTGGAATCAAAGAGAAGAGCCTATATGTTTCCAAAAGGAAAAAAAAGTCACCCCAAAAAAATCAGGAAACAGAAAGGCTTTGAACTTCTCAATAGCAACGGTGAAAGCTAAAATGTAAGAGAGCGATGTTCTCCAAATTCTGAAGAAAAATAATATTCAACCTATTATTCAATTCCATCTAAATTCCCAGTCAATCGTAATAGGAGAATAAAGACATTTTTAGATCTGTAAGGTATCAAAACATTTACCTGCCATGCACCCTTTATCAGAAAGCTACTAGAGGATGTGCTCCACCAAAACAAGGGGAGTAAATGGAGAGAGCTGAAGACAGGAAATGCAAGATCTAACTTAGAGGTGAAAAGAATCTGAGATGATTGAGAAAGGAGATCCCAGGTTGGTAACATGTACCAGGCTTGGAGGATGACCCAGTCCTGATTAGAGTGGTTCGGAGGGCCTCCAAGAAAAATTTTGCTAAGAAAATGAAATGAGTATATAGAAAAATTCCCACTTCTGAATGCCTTTGGAGGAGGTTCAGAAGATTGGCAGAGGTTTGGTGTTGATTTAATGATAAGTACATAGACAACTAAGTAAAAACAAGGATTATATCCAGGAAAAAACAAACAAAAATGTGCAGAAAGGGAAATTAACCAGTTTATTTCATGACTTATCTCTGAGTAGCGTATGCAGTCATAGTAATGTGAAACACTGAATATTGATCTACCCAAACTTATCATATAACTATATTGGAAGATCAGAGGAGTGGGGAGTGATGTGTAGGTTGGGTGTGGGGGAAGGGAAGGCGCTAAACATCTTCTCTAGGGGAAAGTCAAGGCAGAACTATCCAGAAGGGGTGATTGATACAAGTGTGCTGTTTAGAGATACGAAGGTAAATACCAAAAGATTCAGGTAAGAGCTGAAAATGGCTGCCTTAGAGAAGGGGACATGGGGCAACCCTCCTAGGGCAACTTAGCTCTTGGCATGTATGAATAATTTTAATTTAAATACTAAAAAAAAAATGTTTAATGAAAATAAAAATCAAATTAAAAAAATGCCATTCCTACCCCTCCTGCTTAAGGATTTCTTGAGAGGCTGAATTACATAGGACTTTTCCTCACTTTTCAGCCTTGGGAGTGAGTTCTTTGCAAGCTCTTCAAAGCAGATAGGCACCAGCTATCAGCAGAGCTCAGAAAAGCTCAGAAAAATTGGGGATAGATAGAAACTGAGATGGAGCTGAAACCTTAGGAGCCATACCTGACTCATACTTCCTTATACCTCAGGCCGGCTGGTTTCTGAATCTCCCTGCGCTTTGACAGATGGGATAAAATATAGTAGGGGCGGGGCTGTGCGAAGGCCATCTGCCTGCAAGAACCATGGAGGGGGAGGTGGGAAGAAGCCAGAGCAGTGAGGTGGCCTCGGTCAGTGTCAGGCCTCCACCGTACCACCCTGAGACCATGAGATCTTCCCTCAGGCCCTGCCACTCGCCATCCCTGTGGCCACAAAGACAGATCTGGGAACCTAGAAACCAGAGTCAGACCATGTCACACTCATCCGTGTTTACAGAAAGCAAGTTCGTTATTTACACAAACAGAAACATTGAGCTAATTCACTTTTAAATACACCAAATATGGCAGACAAAAATCCCAGAAACTTTTTTTTTTTTTTTTACTGTAAAATAAGTTTATTGGTGGTAACATTACGTAATTTATTCCCGATATCTGATGTTGCAAACTTTAGGGTCTTTGAGATATGCAGGATCCTTGTATGTAACTGGCATAAACCCCAGTATTTGAGCCCTCTTAATCGCTTTTGTGATTTCTTTCTGTTTCTTCCCACAAAGTCCTGTTATGTGCCTTCCATAAATGCATCCAGTAAATGGAGAAATAAACTGGGACAAAAGCTGTACATTCTTACAATCTACACGTTTTCCACACAAGATATATTTCTTAAGAGGCTCCTTATAAGGATTTTCCATTGGAACAGGCATGTCCTCATTGCTGGTCACCTGTTTATACTGTGAACAACCTCTGCTCCACAGCACTGCGTGAGGGCCAGGATGTGTGAAACAGACGGCAGCCGTTACCAAGCGTGTCAACTTTTTCCTCCCTAGACCACCGCAAACAGCAACCACAGCTGCCATGATTCCTCCTCCCAGAAACTTCGGAGTGGAAAAGGAGCACGGAATCCGACCTAGCAGGGCATTCTCGTCAGCAGCCTTTTCCTGCTACTCCCTGCCACCAGCGACGTTCTCTTGCCTCGTTCTCTGCTGATGGGCAGACCCTTCCCGATATTAACGAGCCCACTTTTTCCACAAGTGAAACCCAAGTTAAGAAAACAGAACTTTCTTCCCAGACCACTCAAGCCCCTGAGCCAAGTTATATCAGTAACCCGGAGCTCCCTGGGGCCCCGTTCTCAAAGCCTATTTCAGAGAAGAGTTCTGGGCAATGTGAGTCACACCACTGGTGTCCTTGAGGCTGCAGAGGACACAGGCACACCCAGGCCCCACCTCCCAGCCAGCCTTTTCTTGCTCATTTTGAGAAGCAAGATTTCTGCTTTGTCCACAATCAGAAAGACACAGAAGGGACCATTAGTCCTGAGTCTATATCCTCGAAAGCTAGTATGAGGCCTAGGAATGGGTCAGTGACAAAGTTCTTGACCACAGGTGACCAAGGGAGAAGAATGAGGACAAAAAGAGATGGGCATGGCAAAAAACTATTCTTGCTTCTGCGATGAGATGTTTCTTACAGTTTTCTTTTAAAATTAACATTTTTAAAGGTGAAATGATAGTGATTGTGGATGACATATTTTAAAAATGTCCTCACTTGGCAAAACTGAAAGTCGGCATCTCTCGTCCCTCCTCAAACACACACACACACACACACACACACACACACACACAAAAGAGAATAAGACCACACCCTCGGGCCAGAACCACAGACTCAGAGGGTGAGGAGGGCACTGAAGTGTCAGTCCAATCTCCCTGGACACCTAAGTGTGCCTGAACACCCCTCGGTGACGGGGAGCTCATTCCCTCTGTGCCCAGCTCTGACACTTAAAAAGTGTTTTCTTGCAGTGTTGAGAAACCTGTGCCATTGTCCTTGGACTTGAAATTGTGCCTAAAATGATAGGGCAGCCTTTCACCTACAGGAAAACAGGTGCCAAGACTGTTGGCACCACTCAGTCATCTTTGGCTGGGGACATTGGTTTCTCCCCTCTCCAATCATTCCTCTTGTGAAGTAACTTGCCCAAGATCATGTGGCTTGCAAGTGAATTCGAACCCAGTTCTTCATGCCTAGTTCTCTGTATGGGGCAATAACTCAGGTCCTCAGTTCCTGAGATGGTTCTTGCTGTTGCAGACCAGTTGGAAAAGCAACAAAGGAACCAAAGGGCAGGGCAGGGGGGGAAGCAACATACAAAAAAGTCCATGTCATCCCAATAAACATTTATGTATCTGCATAGAAAAAAGTCTAGAAGGAAATAAGCCAAAATGGTTGTGGTAGTCATCCCTCGAGGTGATACTAATAGATGATTTTTATCTTATTTTTGCTTTCCTGTGTTCTCCAGTTTTTCTACAATGACTGGTTCTTATTTGTATGATAGAATAACATAATGACCATTTTGAAAGATTAAGTAAGAAAAGCAAATTAAAGTTGTGTGGCCCAAGACCTAGCTTCCCAGCCATTCTCCAACAAACAGGCCCTGGGGAGGATCCCAGCCTGGCCCTCTGGGCGTGGCCTGCCCCCTCCCCCATCTTGTCACCCCTTGCTGTACCTCACCCTCACGCCGGCTGGGCTCCCCACCCCTGAAATGGAAGAGAGGGGCGGGGGGGGCGTGAAGGAGGGTGCAGAGGACGGTGGCTCACCCCGCTGGGTCCTTACCCAGCACAAGGTGTTCATGTTGCTTTATGGATGGGGAGATGCAACACACACGGAATGCGACAGCACTGGGCGGAGACCCAGCCTCCTGATCCTAGCCCGGTGCTTCCTCTTTGGGGGCTCATAACAGAGCCCCCAGACCCTGCTGGGACCAGACTATTGCTGGAGGATGGTATGTTGGAGCCACAGGTCCCCCACACCCTTCAAGCCATCCCCAGGGCAGGTCTTTGCCAGGCGCTCCCCTTGGACCCCAGGGCGACCAGCAGACCCAGGCACACGGTCAGCACTCAGCCAAGCCCTGATTAGAAGTGGAGGCCCCGCATGGGGTGGAGTCCTGCCTGACTCCCCCAGTGCAGGGACTGGTCTGCTCTGTGCCATCACGTGGCCCTGTGCAAGTTGTTTCTCTCTGGGGGCCTCAGTTTCCCCATAGGTAAATTCACAGTGAGGAGCATTTGGCAGTGATGAGACTGGGTGGTCTCTAGGTTTCTTTCGAGTCTTAACATTCAGAGAGTTGGGGACTGACCAGTGACAGGCTCCTACCCTGGGTGGAAAAGCTTCCCATCAGCTGGACCTCTCTGGCTACCCCTGACCCCGGGTCCCTTAGGGGATGGTCTAGGTCTGAGAGAAGTCGCATCCGCCGTGTGTACATGCTAGAGCACATGTGTGTACATGCATGTGTGCACGTGGGGTGTGGGTGTAGCTGTGTGGGGGTGTGTGAGCGTGGGCTGGGGCACGGAGGTGAGTGTGCGTGAGCGGTGGGTGCCAGGAACACCGGGCTCCCGTTTTGTTTCTGGCACAGCCATAGTCTCCAATTAGTCCGCCTTCCTGAGGATCCTACCTCTTTCCCCTCCGAGACCCCAGCTTCTCCCAGCTCCCCCTACCCCACTGCCCACGCCCCTTTCCTCATCCTTTTGTCTTCTCATTCCTCCTCTATGTCAAGCCCCAGCCTCGTGCTCTCTCAAGGCCTGGTGGTTGAATGCCTACGTGTGTGCCCTGTCCGTGTCCTTTTCTCGGGAGCCAGCCTCTTCCTCCTGGGGGTCCCCAGGCCCCTTCCAGGCTGTGCCCACGGCTCTCAGAGCCCAGCTTGTTCTAGACAGAAATGAATATGGGCTCTCGTTGCGCAACAATAAACTCAAATCATGATTCTGCCGAGATCCAAATGAAAAATAGGATAGCCTGACACCGCCATGATTTGTTAACCTGACATTGCCTTTCTATTGTATGTGATGCACAAATTTTAATTAAAATCTCAGGAGTGATTTTGCAGTCTTTTTATTGTGTGCCTTTGGGCTCTTCCAGGCTGCTCTGGGGGAAGGGCAGAGCCTCTGCATAGCAGGGACAAAGGCTCAAGGGATTTGAGAGGTGGGGTGGGGGCACTCTGACAGCTCTTGCAAGTGCTGCCTGTTAGAGTGTCATCGTCCACGAGAGTGTGTGGAAACTCCCAGCCTCCCCCACCCCCTGACCATACCCATTTTACAGGTGAGAAAACCGAGACCCAGGGAAGTGCATTACACAAGGACTCACTCATAAAAACGGTAGGGTGGTGTGTGTGTGTGTGTGTGTGTGTGTGTGTGTGTGTGTGTGTGTGTGACTCAGCCCTCTGTTTAACAGGAAACTCCAGGTCAGGGAGGGCTGGCTAAATTGAGGGAGAGAGAGGATGGTAAGAGTAAAAATAAAATGCCCTTCTTTCCTGCAGTCTCACCTGGAGATGGGAGCAGGCAGGTGGGAAGGACAGGCCTGGGCTTCAAGTCTCGGTCCCTCCAGAAAAGCCCCAGGCCACTGAGGACACCTGAGCAGAAGAGAAGGGCTGAGGGGCTGGGCCAGTGGCTGTGGCACCCTGGCTTCCCCAAGGCCCAGTGTCGTGCAGGGGATCCCAGCCTTCCCACTGGGCCAGTCTGGGGCACAACAGAGAGCATGTAAGAGTAGTCACCCTCCTCCCATAGATGGGGAAGGGAGATATTCACAGTGGGGCATATGGAACAGAGGTAATGGCCTGAAAAAAAAACGGCAAAACTATTTTCTGTCTCTTTGAAACATCCTGCACTCCTTTTTGAGAACAAAAACCTGCATCCCTGTGTCAGGCCAGGGGTTGGGAGGGGCAGGGTAAGTCTTTTGTTATTTGTGCTACGGGAGATGGCCCAGCCTGGACCTGGTAAAGGGAGGTGCTAGGTGGAGGTCAGGAGATTGTCCTCAGTGGAAATGGGACATCGGAATCATCAAAGGTGAGTTGAACAGCAACAGCCTGAAGCTGAGCGGCCTCCCTTTGAAAGCCCTGTATGTCTGCTTATTGTCAGGACAATGGCATTCCAGACAGGAGTCTCCGTCCTCTTCCTTTGCCAGCAAAGTAATAAAACTTCTCTTTCCTTCTCCTCAAACCACTTGTTCTCATTCTTCTGAGTGGCCTCAAGGACAAGTGTGGAGCTTTTGATAACAAGCAGAGGGGACCAAGCAGAGGGAACTGGCTGGTGTGAGGGCCGCTGGGGTAAGGGACCGACAGCCTTGGGTGACTGCCACAAGCCGAACCTCAAAAGAATCTCAGGCCCAGTGAGCAGCAGGGTGGGCGACAGCCTCCAGCTGGTACCTCCTGCCTGGTGCGAGGAGGGAGGGAGGCCAGAACCAGGAAGCGTTGGGGAGCCAGGTCCTGCTGCCTCTGCCTGGAGGTTCAAGAGCCTCCCATGTGAGGCTGAGGCTGAGGCTGACCACCCAGAGCCCCTCAGCAGCCAGCGATGCAGCCTTCACTGACCCACCCACCCACTGGACTCACCCGCAGGGCTGGCAGGGAGCTGACCTGGTCCATGGTCAGCGTCGCCTCCTTGTAGTACTTCCCGGGAGGGCAGAGCTTCAGGAAGGTGTCGTGGATGCTGAGGAGAGAGAGGACCTGATGGCTGCATGGGCTGGGAAAGGAGGCCAGCAAGTCCCTCTACTGCGGGGGCGGGGGTCTCTGTGGGGAAGGGGCTCAGGATTGACTGACACAGAAAAGGCAGTGATAAATCTTTCCACCCTTCTAGAAACATCCCCCGGGGCCCTCCAGTGTGCCTGGCACACCGTGGGGGATGAGGAAAGGCACGTGAATGTGCTCGGTCACCTGGAACACACCCTACAAGTGTTAGTTATGGAACATCAGAGCTGGATGGGGCTCTGTGATCGCTCGGTCCAGTCCCTAAGCTACAGACGGAGAAACCAGCGGGCCTCGGGGAAGCCAGGGTCCCCACCTGTGGCCAAGTGCCCAGCTCCACCCTCAGCCCAGAGAAAAGAGGTCACTGGCGGGCCTGGGCGAGCCCGGATTAGAACCCAGTTGCCTGCAGCCAGCAAACCACACAGCCCCTTGGCAGCAAGCTGGTTCCTGCAGATTGTGGATGGAGCAGTCTTCCTAATCGTCCCTGTCATCGATGTCTCTGTCTGTAGGCCCCCACTCCAGGCTGGGGGATTTTGCTTGTATGTAACAGGCAGAGGGAGAAATGGTTGTGTGACCCTAGAGAGGAAGAGGGCGGGAGGGAGCTCTGCCCCAGGCGAAAAGAGGACAAGCTGTCCCTCTCACTCTGTCCTGGACACGGGTCCCTGCCCAGCAGTGGGCCCTTGGATCTGCAGGACCAGCAACCAAGGTGGCCAGTGGAGAGGAGAGAGTGGGTGAGCTCTAGAGGCCTGCAGGCCAGATCCTGTGCGACCACGGCAGGGCCGTGTGACCTTAAGCTACTCGTGTGACACTTTTGAGCCTTAGTTTCATCCTCTGGATAAAGGAGGAGAACGATGCCTCTCTTGCAGGATGGGAGTTCAGCGTGAAGGAGACTGAGTGTGGGGGGTGGTGTGTGTATGTTGGGGGTGGTGGGTGGTGGGGGACCCACAGGCTGGTTAAAAACACTGTCTCTAGAGTGCAAATCCTGCCTCTGCCACTAAATAGTCCTGAGACCTTGAACAAGGTTCTGAATCCACCCAAGCCTCAGTCTCCCCGTCTGTGCAGTGGGGTAATAAATCCCCCTCACGTGCTCATGAGGATTAAACGAGGGGAGGTATATGATGTCAGCATGGTGTCTGGCACACGAATGCTTGCATCGTAGAGGCTCAGAGGAGACCCCCGGGTCTCCCACCTCCGTCTGTTCCTCCCCCACACTCTAGGGTCCCTGTGGCCTCTGGCTGTGCAGGACTCAGACCTAGACCGTGACGCTGGGAGCCCACTAACCTGGCTCAGGCTGCTCTCACCTCCCTCTGTGGTCCCCTTCATTCTGCACAGTGACCCCTCTCTCCTTGCCGCTTTCCTAGACCTCTCTTTTGCTCATCAACCTCAGCCGGGCGCTGGGCGGCCAGCACGCTGATGGAACTAATTCGCATTCACAAGCGTGACTGACAGCCCCCCATGGACATTCCACGGCATGTGGTTTGTTCACTCAAATGAACCTCTGATTGGTGGGATTTCGGGACACGTGGCTAAGCGGAGAACCTGAGGGGTGATTTCGCGGGTGGAGATTCAGAGGTAGAGAAGTCGGCTCTCCCGGGGCCCTGATGAGGGTAAGTGGAGGCCCAGCGCCCCGTGCAGCCACTCACCCTTTCATGGCTCACTGATTAGATCCCAGCCGCAGAGGAGCGGACAGCAAGCTGGGGTCCTGTCCGCCCACCACCCGCCCTGCCCAGACCCTGCTCTGCACCCTGGGAGGCCGATCTCTACCTCGCAGATGGCTTTGGCCCAAGGAAAGTGCCAGCAGGAGGTTGGAGGCGCGAGAGAGCCAGGAGGGATTTGTCCTCCCCTCCCTCCCAGCTGCGCGTGATTCTGCAGTGTCTGTGTTCCTGCCACCACGGCCGAGTGGCCACAGCTCAGCTCTCAACGGGTGCCCCAGGCCTAGGGGCGGTAATGGCTGGCTCCTAGATGTTTCCCTCTGGTAGTTCCTTCACTGTAAAGCACCTTCAATGACCCCCCCGAGTGGGCCACCCATCTCCTGCTGGGATGCTGACGGGTCAGTCTGGCAGACCCATGGGGAATCTCCTCTGAATCTCCACCTCTGAATCTCCACCCGCAAAATCACCCCTCAGGTTCTCCACTTAGTCACGTGTCCCGAAATCCCACTGATCAGAGGTTCATTTGAGTGAACAAACCACATGCCGTGGAGTGCCCATGGGGGGCTGTCAGTCATGCTTGTGAATGCGAATTAGTTCCATCAGTGTGCTGGCTGCCCAGCGCCCGGCTGAGGTTGATGAGCAGAAGAGAGGGCTAGGAAGGGGCAAGGAGAGAGGGGTCACTGTGCAGCATGAAGGGGACCACAGAGGTCCCACAGAGGATCCTATTTCTCTACCTCTGGCTCTGTGACCCAGGCAAGCTGTTGGACCTCCCCGAACAGACAGACCCAGGTTCAAATCCCGACTCTGTCCGATGAGGAGAGGATCCCCTTCCAAGTGTGCCGTGCCAACCACTCAGAGGGCCTGGCAGATGGGAGCTGGCAGGGTGCGTGGATATGCGGGCAGAGCACCTCTACTCCGTCAGCCTTTAAGGGCCCCACATTGTCACTAGAGACAGCTCAGGTGTGGAGGGAGCAGGAAGCAGGGCGCGGGATGGGTGGGGGAGACATTCTCCAGGAGGTACTGGGGCGGGGTGGGCGCCCAGATCAGCGGGGAGGAAGAGAGCCGGCACTGCTGGAGTGCCAGTTGCCCACAAGGGACAGCGGCAGTGGGAGTGGCCGGTCCCAGCCAAAAGGGTCGTTTTTTCGCTACTACTGTTAGAATTTCTGGTACAAGGTGATTATAAAGAACAGATCAACTTTCGATAAGACCAGTTTTCAACAAAAACTAAGTTTTATTAATTGTTAAAAATTCCCTAATGCAATGCATTCTTATGGCCTGTGCCCAGGGCCACTGCTCCCCATGTCCCCACCACGGGGCGCCTTGGGAGTGCCTGCTGTATGCTGCCAACTCTAACGGACATTTGTCATTTTTTGTGACAATCGTGCAAGGAAGGGACCATGATCTCTTTTACAGATGAAGAAACCGAAGATCAGGGAGGTAAAACAACTTGCCTGAGGCCACACAGTGTGAGTAAAGCCAGAGGTGCAGACACCAGAGCTCTTTCCCCAGGGGCCCAGAGAAGGGAGGTGCTGGGGACTGCTGAGGGAAAGAAAAGGGACCCCTTGCCCTTGCCACCCCCCTCTCCTGACCGAGCTCTGTGCATTGGGTGCACTCACACACATCAACCCCTTGAATCTTCCCAACACTCCCCACAGGACAGGTGTAGGGGCAATCGTTTCTACAGATGGGTAAACTAAGGCTCAGAGTTTAAGGGATTGCCCGTATTCATTCTGCTGGGAAGATTCAAAGTGGAGGGCTGAACCCTAAATCAGTTCTTCAGGCTGTGCTGCTCACCCCTAACAGGTCCACCCTTCCCCAGGTGAGAGCCCCTCAGCCCCAGCCCTCAGGGAGCCCTCTGAGGGTGCTGGAGGAGGAGGACCCTGCCCGGACTTCGGACTTCGCCTTCCCAGGCCGCCGAGTGGGCAGGCTGCCCACGAATGAATCCTGGCTGCATCTTGGCTGCCACAAAATGTTCTCCTCCTCCAAATATGGATCAGCAGGCTCTAAATGGAACTCCAAATTAATCACTAATGGACTCGAAAGTCAAAGCCATTTGAAAAACTCACACATTCAGCCTGCCAGAAATCAAGCGGCGGGGCCTGTGGCTCCTTCCACACTTAGCGAGAGAGGGGAGGAGCCCTCTACGGGCTGGAGGCCCAAGACAGGGGAGGAGACACCAGGCTGCTAACTCTCCATGAGACCTTGGACCTGTCAAGTCCCCTCTCGGGCCTCAGTTTCCCCTCTGTGCAATGAGAGTCTCAGTGATGCCCCAGCTCCCTCCAGTTTAGGCACCCTGTGGCTCTAGGTTTCCATGCCTCTCGCTAGCATCCTGTTTGTCCTTGCCTCTCTGAGACCCTCCAGTTTAGTGGTTCTCAACTGGGTCCCACCTTAGAGTCACACGGGGAGTTTGTAAAAGGATCTGTGTCCCCCACTACCCCCAGATTGTCATTTAAGGCCAGGGCACAGCCATCTACAGGGTCTACAAGGTTCCCAGTGTTTCTTCTGCACCGGCAAGATCAAGAACACGGCTCGAGTCCAAGACAAAGTGTCACTCCTCTAGTGCCAGCGCGGGCTCTGCTCTCTGGGCTTTGCCTCCGCTATGGTACAGCCTGCAGTTATTGTATAAATGGCCCTTCTTTAGCCTGAAAATGTGGCTTTTGGTTTCCTGATCTGCTACTTGCAATCTGTGTCACCTTTGGGAAATCATGTCTCTGAGCCCATTTCCTCGCTTGCAAAAAGGGGATAATAACACCATGATGATAACAGCCCCCAAACGCGCAGCACTGACCCAGGCACCAGGCATTGCTGTAACAATGACACAGATTCTCTGATCGTGCTTACAGCAACTTTGTGAGATTAAGGTCCACTGCTCTCACGTCCCACCGTTTTATGAGCAGGGAAACAGGCGCAGTGAGGGTACGAAACACGTCCATGGTCACACAGTCTCCAAGGGGCAGAGCTAAGCCCCAAACCCAGGCCTTTGGCTTCCGGGAAATAAACCTGTAACCACTCCACCTGCTGACCTCAAGGTGCTCTGGGAGGACCCAGGAGCTAACGTCCAGGACAGGGCCATGGAGTCTAGAAAGTGCTGGGAGTGTCCGGGGATGCTAAGGAGAAAGAGCAGCCCTGTGGCTGGGTCACCCTGTGCAAAGCTTCAGGCTCCCAA
Organism: Indri indri; assembly: GCA_004363605.1. Lineage (NCBI taxonomy): Eukaryota > Metazoa > Chordata > Mammalia > Primates > Indriidae > Indri > Indri indri. Next base: position 2,057 of record RJWJ010011821.1, on the reverse strand, counting down.
GCCAGGCCCAACCCAAGAAGGTGTCAGGAGCGACACCTGCACAATGCCAAGTAGTCCAAAGAGCTCAGACCAAGAGGTCTGGACTAAAGTCAGGCTGTGCCCTGCCCAGGAAGCCACATGTGCCCTCTTTGGGTCTGCAGCCACTGCTGGAAGGGCCTGAGGGGCTTCTGGGACAGCTGCTTCAACCAGAAGTCAGAGAGGGCTGCCCTGAAATTGAGGCCACAAGGGACCCTGCTCTTTCAGAGATCAAAAACATGTGAAAGAAAGTCCCACGGGCTGGAGACTCAGGGTGGACAGGCCTCTTCTTGGAGGGCCAAGCTGAGGCCCTGGACTGGGAAGGGGCTTGCTCCCAGATCAGAGTCTGTCACATGTGGGCTGCCTTTCCCAGGAGGTGTCATCTGCAGATCTGGTGACCGGGCCTTTATGTCCTTACTCAAGTCACAGATAAGAAGGTGGGAAACTGTTAGACAGAGCCAGCCTCCACACGAAGGTTACTTCTGTCTATCAGTCTCTTGGATACTTTTTTCAACTCGCTAATTCCATCCAACTATACTGTCACCCAAGCCACATTTCTCTGTCACACTCAGGAAAATCACAACACATTGTCAGAGGCCACAGAGGAAAATCGTTCCAAAGCGACCAGGGCTTGGTCTGGCCCAACTTGGCCTTGGGGCAGCCCACGATGGCCACTTTCTCCGTGAATATCACATGCCATCTGCTCCCTGGGCCACTGCCAGCACAGCTGGGCACCCACGTCAGAGCTGCCCGTCCACTTTACGGACAGCACACCCACACCCACCCTAATGCATTCAGCTCCCAGGGGCCCTCCAAGAAGCCAACCTATCAGTTCCAGTGTGTATCCTCCCAGGGTGTGTGTATTCTCCCTCGGGGGGTGTGTGTGTGTGTGTGTGTGTGTGTGTGTGTGTGTGTGTGTGAATATCCTTTTATTTTATAAGAACAGTAGCATCCTGTTTATACCAGTCTAGTTTACCAAAGTAATACAATTAAATAGGTTAAAATGCGAACAGTATTATAAGGCTTACAATTAAAATTACTAATACCCAACACCCCACACAAAACCTCTCTACCCCTGTTCTCTGAGGCAGCATTTTACAAACATTTTGCTATTTCTCTTGGTTTTTACTTAATATTTATATAGTGTTTCTAAATACTGTACTGATACTCCTGTTTGTTGCTGTTTTTTTTTAATAGAATTATCTTGTGCCCTCCTAGTATAACAGAAGAGGACTCGTTTCTTTTCCATCCCCCCGCCTCCCCATATCAATTTGCCTAAATCAATATTCAGTGTTTACATTATCAGTATTATATATGTGTTATTCAAACATAGCTCACAGCTGAGTTCCCCAGTGCGACATGATTACATTTTTTTCCTTGCGAGGCTTTTTGTTTTTCCCAGAGTTAATCATCAGTTCGTTCTTAGGTTTGGTTTTTTGTTTGTTTTGCTTTTGGCTTTTGCTTAGATTTAATACTCCTATCATTATTTCATCCCCAAACTTCCTGCAGAACTGTAAAGTTCCTCTCCATATGATATATACATCACATGAGCCACAGGTTGATTTTGTTTTCTTGGAGGTAGCACTCCGGGAACTCCTGATTCCCTAATTCCAGACTGGCCGATTGCTTTCCAGGTCCAAGGCACCATTGTTGACCTTGGACTTGCCTTCACTGACATGCCTTCCTCTTTGTTGAAAGCCTTTGTTTCCCGGATTCTGCGTCGTCTTTTTTCTTGGCTTACTTACTAGTTTTAATGGAGCACAATCTCTAAAAGCTTCCTAAGTGATGGTCCCTAAAAGATAATTTTTTTGAATTTGCATGTTAAAAAAATACTGGTATTCTACCTTCGCTCTTGATTAATAGTTTAGCCAGGACTTAATTCTAGATTCGAATTTTTTCCTTAGAATTTTGAAGGTGTTTAGCCACTGTCTTCCAACAAAAGTCCATAGCCATTCTGATTTCTGATTCTCTGTATACCGTCTGTTTTTTCCTCTGTGGAAGGTTTTGGGACCTTCTCATTATAGCTGGGATTCTGAAATATC
>RJWJ010011820.1:0-43407 GCA_004363605.1 Indri indri | reverse complement strand
AAAAAAAAAAAAAAAAAAAAAAAAAAAAAAAAAAAAAAAAAAAAAAAAAAAAAAAAAAAAAAAAAAAAATTAACAGTAGAATCTAAGTGATGGATAAATGAATGTTTACCGTAAATTTTTTTCAACTTTACTACATGTTGGAAAAGAACATAAACTTATAGACCAACTTTTCTCATGAACAAAAATACTACAGAAAGTATTAGCAAAATAAATCTAAAGAAAAACAAAAACACATCATAAGCTAGAGTGGTTCATTCTAAGAATGCAACAATAATTTCGTATTTTTAAAAAATCAATTCATCACATTATCAGTATATTCTTATTCACTGTAAATTACTTTTTAATTTCCCTTTGGCTTTCTTCTTGACCTGTCAGTTACTTGGAAGTATGGTATTTTTGAACATCATTAGATTTTTCCATACGTCTTTCGTTACTGATTTCCAGTTTTGTTCCACTGTAATCAGAGAGCATTTTTTGTATTATTTGATTCTTTTAAAAATTTTTGGAACTTGTTTTATGGTACATGGTATGGTTTATCTTAGTAAATGTTCTGCATGCACGTGAAAAGAAATATGTATTCTGCTGTTGTTGGGTGGAACACTCTGTAAATGTCAACTGAGTTAAGTAGGTTAACAGTGTTGTTCCAAGTCTTCTAATATCCTTTCTGATTTTCTATCAATTTTTGAGAGTGGGGGTGTTGAAATCTTTGAATAAAAGTATTTGTATATTTTTCTTTGTAGTTTTTGCTTTGTGTATTTTGAAGTTCTATTATTAGGTGCATATGCATAATCATTTAGGTTTGTAGGAAAAGGATTTTTTCTTAATATAGCTAGGTCAATTGTTCTCCATATGAAAAAGAAAAAGCTCTTTAACTTTACATTACATAAAAAAAATTCAGATGCACTACAGATCTAAATGAGAAAGGAATAACTATATGTAAAGCTTTAAGACCTGTGCTAAGAAAATATTTCATTAAAATGTTATAAAAATATAAAAGCAAATCTGATAAACTAGAATACATTAATGTTAAAAACATTCACCAAAAGAATAAAAAAAATGAAAGAGCAAGCCACAGAATGTTAGAAATATCTGTAAATCGTACATCTGACAAAGAACTTGTATCTATAGTATATAAAAATACCTACAAATCAATAAGCAAAAGGCAGATAATCTAAAGATAATCCAATTATAAATGAGCAAAAGACTTGAGCAGGCACTTCGCAAAAGGCAGTATCTTAATTGCCAAGAAGCATATGAAAAGTCAGCATTATTCTTCATTATAGCAACAGAAAGGAAAACTACTACACAGCCACCAGAATGGTTAAAATGAAAAGGACTGACAATATCAAGTATTGGCAAGGATGTGGCATAAATTAGAATTCTTATGTTGCTGATGGGAGTGTAAATTGGTTCAAAAGCTTTGCAAAATTGTTTGGCATAACCACTAACGTTAAAAATGTGTCTTCCCTATGACTCTCCAAGTCCATTGCTAGGATATGCCTCTAAGAAAAGAGTTCATATGTCCATCAGAGAATGTATAAGAATGTTCAAAGCAGCTTTACTGATAAAAGCCAAAAGCTAGAAACAACCCAAATGTCTATCAAAAGGAGAAGTGAGAAACAAATTAAACCATACAGTGGAATAGTATACAGCAATAAGAAAGAATAACTGATACTTGCTAAAACATAGATGGATCAAAAAAACATATTGAGTAAAAGAATCCAGACCAAAATAAGAGTACATTCTTTATGATTCCATTTATATAAATTTCAAGAAAAGATAAAACTTATTTATGGTAATAGATGTAAGAATACTAGCTATTTATGGGAGTAGGAAAAGGCAGGTATTGACTGGGAAAGATTATGAGGGAGCTTTCTGTAGTGAAAGACAGGTCCTATTTTAATTTGGATTGTGTCTATATGAGTACACATCAATGTAAAAATTCATCAAATGGCACATTAAAGATTTGTGAATTTTATTATATATGAAAAAGGGGGAGCCATGAATAGCAGTAAAAAGGAAAGCAACAGAGTGGCAATATAGATACCTGAGACAAAGGACTTACATCCAGAATATATAAAGAACCTGAAAAAAATCCGTAACAAAAATCATACAACCCAACAGAAAAATGGGCAAAAGATTTGAACAGGTATTTTACAAAAAAGGATATCCAAATGCCCAATAAACATATGAAAGGTGCTCAACTTCCCTGGTCATCATAGAAATGCAAATTAAAACCACAGGGTGATGCCACTACATACCAACCAGAATGGCAAAAATAAAAACAAAAAAGAGGGCCATGCCAAATACTGGTAAAAACGTGGGAAAATGCCAACTCCCACTCACTGCTGATTGGTTCAATTGCTTTGGAAAACTGACCATCTCCTAAAGCGAAACACAGTAGATATTTTTATCCATAACAAGTAAATGTTAACGTGTCATTTAAAAAGTAATTATTGCAAGATTAAGATTAATCTTTTATCCTTCTTAGCGCCAGAGCTATGAAATTTTAAAAATCATGAATTATTTTAAGAGCAGTATAATCCCTTCAGATGTGTTGCTGGCCTATAAAAACCAATTTATCACTTTGAATACTTCAGTAAATAACTGAGGCCAAAATATTGAAATGAGTAATACTTTTTAAATAATTTTTTTCATGATTACCAACAGACCGTGAGCCCTGCAGGGAAAGCTAGAGAAAAGCCTGGCCGAGTACCGACAGCTTCACCTTTTTGCTGAGATTCATGCTCCCCATCTTAGCCTTCAGTAGCTTCATCTTATTCATAGTTATTGAATTTTCAATTATCTGTTGTCCAGAAGGAGAAGGCTCAATTTCTTCATCCTCATCCGTACATAAATTATACACAGAACCACCACTGCAAAGAAAACAGTAACTACTTGAAATCTGACTACTTGACACTTGGTCAGTAACCAAAAATACTCTATGTGCAACAGCAACCAATAGATGTTGTTAAGGATAAAACACTAAATCTCTTTTGTCAATGTAAATGCAAGGAAAATGTATTTCAAAAAATGTACTTCGTAGGAGAAAAAAATTAAATGGGAATTAATAGCATGATATAGTGTTACCAAAAATCTAGTATAGCTGAACTTCTCTGAATTCAGTATATCATAAATGAAGATCTTTTGGCACCTGCTATAAATTCCCAAAGAGGCAAAATCCATTTCCACAAGAATGTTCTGATTTCCTTTTATCAGCCAATGCTGATGACTGTGCAACCTCAACAACAGGCTGATCAGATTTTCATGAATCAAAATAAAAAAAATTGGCACAGAAGTAAAGATTTTTATTCATCCTGAGGGGATTCTCACTAAACAAAGTAATTCATAAACAGGTGTCATCAGAGCGTTTTCTGTTCTTAAAGAACAAAAATAGATTTTAAAAAGTCAGGATAACAAATTTTTTCTAAGTGTGTTTGAAAATGTAATCACCCACAATAGTATAGATTTTAACACGGAAAAAGATACCCAGTCAAGTCATGAGACAAATTATGTTAAACACTTCAGTTGCTGATCAACCATCATGACATTTATTTATATTTTAAAATAATTAATATTTGGAGCCCCTCCTCTTTGATCATATAATACAACGACACATCACATTATCCTCATATTTACACTTACGTGTCTGTTTGTCCCTCTTACTCCCCCACCGGTAAGCAAGCTGAAAGCAGGTATTAGACTTTATTCATCTTCCTAGTGTCTGCGCAGGGCAAAGTGCTTAGCACATATCCAATTGTTTGATAAGCTGAACACAAACATACTGAAATTCCATTTATCTTTTCAATAATGGAAAAATTAGAATGGTAAAAGGATTTGAAAAAAAAAAAAAACAGGCTCAGCATATGTGGAAGATCATTAAAACTTTAATTTTTGTAGAGACGGGGTCTCGCCATGTTACCCGGGGTTATCTCGAACTCTTGGCCTCAAGCGATCCTCCCGCCTCGGCCTCCCAAAGTGCTGGGATTACAGGCGTGAGCCACCGCACCCGGCCTAAAGCTTTAACTAAAGCAGAATGAGAATACATATTAGCTGCTGTGTCTAATTTACTTGCAGGAAAACTAAATTATGTTATCTATGCTATACAAGTATGAAGGTTAATAAAATTTCCTATTCTATGTGGTTATAAGAAATGGAATTAATTTAGGACAGCCTTATTAGAGCATAGTCCATAACACTTCTGCAGTATATACTACCACCAAACGAGACCAGAACAGAGAGCAGACAGCCCCATTCCTAAACTTTATATGGTGAAACGGATGACATTTTGAAATTGTGGGTTAATTACATGCACCATAGGCATGTATATCAGAAGGAAAAATGCAGGAACTGGTCTCCACAACCAGTTCAGTCTGAGGTGCCTGACTCAGGCTATCAACTGCCGATGCCTATACAGTATGATAGCTGATACAAGTACAACACTAAAGTAACAACATTGTCCCCCATTTACTGAATGCCTACTCTGCCAGGTACTTCCCACCCATTATTCCTAATCCTCACAAAACTACATAAGGTGGATATTATATCTCATTTTATAAATGAAGAAACTGCAGTTGAGAGAGGTTGAGTGATTTGGCTCGAGACCAGAAAGCCAGCAGATGATGGACCTAAGATTCAAATCCCCCATTTGTCTGGTTCCAAAGCTGATTTTTCCTACTACTTCCTGTTGCTTCCCCGGGCACCAAATAACAGGCTTTACTGTATCATGCTTGTGCATCCAAATGAGTGACGGAATTTACAGTGTGCAAAGGCTTTTGTCTTCAGGTCAACTATTAATAGACAGTACCTGAAAAGGAAAGTTACATGAAGATTTTTGTAATTTCGCCCTGTGGAGTTGAAGGAATGAATCAAGTATACTCTATTCTTGGTTACCTTGCAATATTTTAACTTTGAATACTTCTCTGTTACCCTGTGGCATTTTAACTTACATACCTTTAATGAATACTGAAAGAAGTTTCTGCTCAACCTTATAGTCATGAAAACATCTATTCTCCCATGGAATATATACGTAAAAAGAACAATCATGAAAATATTTCATTGGATGCATTTCAGAGTATAAAAACACTTTTAAATTTACCTAATATTTTTCAAAGAACCACATTATTGTGTTTTTCTCTCTCAAAGCAGAGATTCGGGAGATCAGTTAGAAGCCAAACACAAAATTATTTTAGGTGAAAAAAATCTAACTAGATTAAGATAACATTGTAATTATAAACTTAATCCAAAGACATCTTTCTTTATATTTAAATATTCTAATATTTTCTTAAATTTCTAAATATTTTCTTGAGTGCTATATATATATATAACTTTAAATCTTTTAATTTAATAATATGCTTAAAGTGTTAAGAGATAAGTGAATGTAATATTTATTTCAACATGAAATGTGTTCATCCCAAAGCCAAGACCTCATTTGACTTTCACAATTTACCATTAAGTCTTGCAATATTTCTTTCTACTTAATAAAAACAGTAAGGTGGTATGATCCACCAAAAAGATTTGAGACTAAATTCCTCAGAAAAAGAACCTATAAAAAGCAAAAAAAAAAAAAGAAAGAAAGAAGAAGACGAAAAAATTTGATTCTAAAAAAGACTGATGTTGACTTTGTATCCAAATGAATCACATGAGTACCCAATTCTCCCTGTTTCTTCTTAAAGATGGAGTCAGCAAACTATGGCCATGGGTCAAATCTCTCCTGCCACCTGCTTTTGTGTGGCCCATGAGCTAAGAATGGTTTTCACACTCTTAAATAGCTGCAACAAACTCAAAATAATAGTACTTTGTAACACATGCAAGTTATATGAAATTGAAATTTGTGTCCATGAATAAAGTTTTATTGGAACACAGCCATACTCCCTTGATCACATATCCTATATGACCGCTTTTGCCTATGATGGCAGAATTGAGTAGCTATGACAGAAATTGCACGTGGCTCTCTCGCCGCTCTGCACTGCAGTGTGGCATACTACAAATCACAGTGACACAGTTAATTCAACAGCATTTTCAGTGCCACGTGTACTGCTATACTATCATTTTTTTTAAAGTACCAGCATATAACCAACATGTCAAAACAAGAAAAGCAGACTTTAAATGTTGCAGTTTTAAGGTACAGTAGATGATTTGTTATCAATTAGATGGTAAAGCATTATGTTTATTATGCAATGACACCATAGCTATGCTAAAGGAAGCATAAGCTCTCATCTCATCACAATATTCCTAACTTGCAGGAATGCAATAATCAGAAAAAAATCAGAAGATTTACAATGGAATATCTCATGTTACAGTAGAATTTCTTCACAAAAATAAAAAATGAAAATGAGGTCCGGGTGCGGTGGCTCACGCCTGTAATCCTAGCACTCTGGGAGGCCGAGGCGGGCGGATCGTTCTGAGCTCAGGAGTTCAAGACCAGCCTGAGCAACAGCGAGACCCCGTCTCTACCAAAAAAAATACAAAGAAATTAACTGGACAGCTAAAAAAATATATATAGAAAAAAATTAGCCGGGCATGGTGGCACATGCCTGTAGTCCCAGCTACTCAGGAGGCTGAGACAGTAGGATTGCTCGAGCCCAGGAGTTTGAGGTTGCTGTGAGCTAGGCTGACGCCACGGCACTCGCCCCAGGCGAGAGAGACTCTGTCTCAAAAAAATAAAAAAGAAAAAGAAAATGAGGCAACACATACAGAAGTTTCCAAGTGACTTATTTGCTAGCCAAGCAAGAAAAGCTATTTATCAATAGCGAATTAATTCAACCCTGTTTGATCGAAGCAGTTCAAGAAGTACATCCAGAGAAAATTAACTTGTTTAAAGACTACTTTTCCAGCAAAAACAATTTCTCAAAGAGTCAACAACATCAGAAGCAATATCAACAGTCAATTAGAAAATAAGGCAAGCGATTGAGTCGTTTTCCTTGGTTTCTGTTTTGTTCTTTTTCAAGCCAGTCAAATGTAGCAGTGGGTTCCTTGGTTTCTGATGAACCCAAAGGCTGTAGTCAAGGCATCAGCACACATCTGAGTTGACGTGTGTTACCGACACTGCTCAGTCGTTACTGTTTATTCAGGGCATCAACACCAAGTTTGAAATGACTGAAGAGTTAGTCCCTATGAACAGTCTGCATGAAACTATTACAGGTGAGAATATTAATATTTTCTAAGAAGTTGCTAAAACACTAATTCAGTACAAACTGAAGTGAAAACTGCTATAATTGGTGGGGTGACAATATGTGTGGAACAGAAAAAAAACTTAGTTGGAAAAATTGACAAAGCAAGTGAACATGAGAGGCGCTTAAAGCCCATGGTTCCTCACTGTATTATTCATCGGCAGGTATTCTGCAGTAAATATACGAACCTGTCATGCATTACTGAGCCAGTAGTGTCAGCAGTAAACTTCAATTGTCTCCTGGACTTACCCATCGTCAGTTTAATGGCTTAGAAGTAATAAAGTTTTATGATTTTTTTTAGCTCATGAACTTTGAATGAGAAGAGCTGCCCTCAACCACTGTTATCAAACACTGAATGCCTATGGAAGTTAGTTTTTGCTGTGGACTTATTAATGTTTCTTAACAAATTCAACCTAATATTACAAGACAAAACAATGCTTATATGTGAAACTTATACTGCAATGTCATTTTGACAACTAGTGTCTGAATCACACATAATGGCAGGCTGCAATACTTCCCGTCCTTTCAAAAACTGAAACGAAGCAAGATCTCCATTACCACAAAAATTTGCAGCATATATATTTTCCAAGCTCAAAGTCTAGCAGTGTTTATATACCTCAGGGCAAATTCAAAGAAAATCTCTGTATTTCAAAATCCACTTAAATATGTAATTGAGAGCTTCTAAGGCAAACAGCAAGAGAATACCTAACAGAATTCTATAAAGGCCTTTCAATATGATGAATATGCGTCATTGAAATCATATGCTCATGGACTAATGTCACTGATCTGGCAGCACTTACCAGTGTGAAAAAATTTCAAAGATAAAAAACATAAATTCTCATTACAGATCAACATTAACAGGTAAACTTTTGTGACTGAATCTGCAAATTTGACAGGCAACACTAATTTCAACCTCAATTAGGTAAAATATCACTCCCACAAAAAGAATTCCATTCGTCTCATAAGTAGACTCGTATCGTGAAAAGGAAAAAAGTTCCCAATTGTTATATTTTGAACTTTGTCAGTAAAAGTTTTGTGGAAATACATTTTTTTATATAAGTACCTACATAATATCCTTGATGTTGTCTCTTAGCATGAAAATGTCAAAATAGTTACTATTTGCACAGAAAAAATTTGCTGCCCCATTGTAGAGTAAGAAAGCCTCTTCTAGAATAGGTAAGATAAACGTCCTTTACAGTATGACCAGATAGTTTTCTATTCCCTTTTCTCATTCATCCCATCCCTTTCTTTGTCCAACTGTGGTAGGTAAATAGAAAGGAAGAGAAAAATAATCCAACAAGCATCTTGAGAGGAACAAGACAATTTTAATTGAACTCCATGATGAGATTTGGACTAAGTCACAAACACGATACAAGTTGGCTGAGAAGAAAATGGAAGCAATGATATTTCACGGAAAGTAGAAAAGATGGGTTAAAAGAATGGCACAATGAAAGGCCTGAAAAACCCACGATCACAGTTGTAAAGCGGCTCACGTACTAAGGTCCTAAGCTTAGATGTCCTCTTTTGGGAAAAGACAGCCAAAAGAGATGTACTAACAACAGAGACAGGCACGTGGCGACACTGGTGTGAAGAAATCCTATTAACCGTCTGAGGCTGTAGTCCTCACTGCTACGTCTTCTCTACTTCCGGCCTGTGCGTTCATGCCACGTTTGTAGTACTAACCAGACCCTGACATGTTGGAGCCCACAGTCAGCACCCGTTTGTCACAGTCCGCTGTCTGTGGCCACAAATATCGACTCTAATCTTTCTTCCACGTAACACTCTGCGGTGGGCAGGATCCTAGGGAACCTCCATGATTCCCGACCTTTCATATTCATGTACTGTGCAGTCTTCCACCCTGGGTGTGGGCGTGATGTCTGCCTTGCTTCTAGCCAACCGAATACGGCAAAGGTAAAGAGACTTTGCAGATGTAATTTGGGCCTCAAAGCAGTTGACTGAGTTAAAAGGGAGCTGAGGGAAGCCTGCAACCAATAGCCGACAAAAAAAACAGGTCCCTCAGTTATATAACTGAAAGGAAATGAATTATGTCAACAATATGAATGACCTGGAAAGTGGATTAGCTTCCCCTCCAGATAAGAACACACCCTTGCTGACACTCTGAACTGCAGCCTTGTGGGACCCTGAGCACAGCACCCAGCTAGACTGTGGCTAGACTCCTGACCCACAGAAACTGTTCACCAAACACAAGTTGTTTTTTCTTAGAACGGTTTTACCACTAGCTTTTTATTTTGCAGGATTAACTTCAGTTATCTGTAACATCTTTCCTTTCTTTGTTTGCTTGGCAAACTCTTACCCCACTCCTCTTTTAAGGTTTTCTTTTCAGAGGTTGTCTCTAACTCTCTACCTTTTGGGCAAAGTGAAGCCCTCTCATCTGTTTTCCCAGAGATTCTGACATCTTTTTACAACAATTACCAACATTATATCCCAATAACACACCAGTGCCTTGCTTAGTGACCAGGTCTAAAAGCTCAGTACATGTGTAATGACTTCCAGTGAAAGGAGATAAAGAATCATACTGAGTCAGCACACACAGAAACTTAGAGGTCACCATGTCCAATTCCCTAATTTTTCTATTGCCTAGCTAAATATCTGTAGGGTTGTTCCTTCTGATTTTAGAAGTAATATGACAATTTCTCTCCCTTTCATAGAGTAGGAAAACAAGACCACATAAATAGATTTAGCAACCTTTAAGGAATAAGTTAAAGTTAGAAAAAAGATAGCAACTTTAAGCTTATCCCTTTCTATTATGCCAAGGTTGTATTAATAACACATTATTATAACAAGACTCTACAATCTCATAGGCATCTTAAGAGTTTCATAAAGTAATGGAAACAAATCTTTTTTTTTAATGGAAAAATCCTATTCTGCAAAGAAACTTGTTTTAGAAATTACCCATCACATAAATCATATGAAGAACAATTTCAGATGGGAGAGTGGGGTAGGAAAGAGATGCATGAAATTCAGTCATTCTTGTTAACATACTAAGATTATTTTGACACCACAAGGTAAACCTGAAAGTTTATGGAGCATATCATATGATGTTCTCTTTTTCTAAGTAAAGACATGCAAATGAAAACCAATTTACCTTAAAGATTTAGATAATGGTGTTAAAGTGCCATCTCCCTTATCTATTACACAAAAGAAATTCAATTGATCTCCTTCTCGATACACCAAAAATGCTATTTGTTTGTTGCAGGAGGTCTTCTCCCAGACCTCATCTCGCCTGGAACCCAGGTACTCAGCCGTCTCCCTAAGCGGATCTTCCATAGGAACTACAAAAAGAAAAATCGATAAACAAGCCTTCAATTTATGTCAAGTTTTATGCACCTTGGTAAAGTGACAGGATGAATTTGAACAACCACCCTATGCATATAAGGTATACATGATATTCTTCAAATAAGTTTCTGACCTTTTTATAGTTAATACAGCATCCCTATGTCGTATCAATATGAAAGAAATGAAATGTATTATTGTGCTGCTATGTTCAAAGACAGGGTTTAACCAAAATATAAGGGTTTTTTTCCTGGCCCACTAGAGTCTGTATATTTGCTGATTCTATGACATTATTATCTACGATTATTTTCATTGCATATTTTCTGTTTCCTGTATTTTCAAATATTGGCTCTAACAATCAATAATTAAAAAAAAATAAGTCCTCCTTACTTTAGATTAAAAAATAAACACAAATATACACATATACAAGTGGAAGATATATGTAAGAAATTAGAAGTGAACCTTTCTTTTTCTTTCTGGTTTTATATAAAGGCTGATTCATCTTAGAGCTGTTCCTTGATGTGAAGTTTAGTAATTAAAAGCACACAATAACCAGAACACAAGGGGCTGCTTAGCGTAGTAAAACTGCAAAGTGTGAAATGGTCAGTATGTTGTTTCTTAGAAGCACCCTCCCGGTACTCCGAGTGTCCTGGTATGTATCCATGTATCCAGTTAGAACACGGAGAGGTACACAGGCTGACTGGGGTCACTCTGAACTCCCCCACTACTGGTAGGCGTCAGTGGCCCAGAGATGTCCTCGGGTTTCAATGATACTGCAGCCTTCATTACAATCTGCTTTCATGCACAACAGCCACCCCATGGTGGGAACAGGCCTCAAAAGATTGTTGGCTCATAGGGAGAATGTTCCAGAAACCCCTGAACCTCAAACCTGGGGGTCTAAGTAACAGTTCCAGGAAAAAAAAAGTTCTCTCCCAAAGACATTCTATGTCATGCTGCAGAAACTTTTGTTCTCTCCTAAAAGAGGCAACAATTTCCCAAGCTGTGTAACTTTCATTTATTTATTAAGAGAATCACAGTGCTGTACTACCCTTTAGAAAGAAGTTGCAATAGGAAAATATTAAACACTGAAAGTAATGAAGTAAAAACATCAAAGATAATATCCTAAATTCAATACCACTACTACTAAAACATAAAAATCTTAGAAACATAATAAGACTGAGATTATTTAATGAAAATTATTTGGATGTTTTGACTGACTTTTTTTTTTTTTTTTTTGGAGACGGAGTCTCACTCTGTCACCTGGGCTAGAGTGCTGTGGCGTCAGCCTAGCTCATAGCAACCTCAAACTCCCGGGCTTAAGTGATCCTCCTGCCTCAGCCTCCCAAGGAGCTGGGACTACAGGTGCACACCACCACGCCCAGCTAATTTTTATATTTTTAGTAGAGACGAGGTCTCACTCTTGCTCAGGCTGGTCTTGAACTCCTGATCTCAAGAGATCCTCCCGCCTCAGCCTCCCAGAGTGTTAGGATTACAAGTGTGAGCTACCACGCCCAGCCTTGATTGACTTTCATAGGCACAAAATGTATAAATATTAAAAGACACTTTTCAAACAAGCTCTTGCCCTTCTTAAGTTAATGCTCCACTTCCCACACTACATTAATAAGAAATAAAAATTATGATACCAATTTTTTAGGTGTTGCTACTGCCATTACTACAGCCACATGAAAGCCTATCCTATACTGGGCACAGGGTGCCTTACTCAAGGAATCACTGGGATTGCCTGTGCATGTGTGTGTGTGTACACTTCTTTTTAAAAAAATTTTCTATTTTTAATTATTATGGGTACACAATAGTTATATATCTTTATAGTGTACATGTGATGTTTTCAAAGAGGCATACAATGTGAATCAATCAAATCACGGTAACTGGGATATCTATCACCTCAGGCATTTATCATTTTTGTGTGTCAGGAACATTCCGATTGCACTCTGTAAATTATTTTAAATTATACCCCAACTTATTTTTTATTATAGTCACTTTGTTGTGCTATCAAATATTGTTCATTCTATCTAACTGTATTTTTGTATCCAAACACTTTTTTTCATAACAGAAAAATCCTTTAGATTTTATCAGCTATAAAATGATGCATATAAAGTGCAGAATATAATTTAGCTTTAGAAAATCAACTATTTTTTCCATGCTGCTTTGAAAATGGTTATTTCAAAAGCAAATTTAAAAGCTAAATATTCCTGGAACTCCCATGGTAAAGGTGCTTTCTAAACCATGATTTTGAAATAGTAAGACTAAACAGGTAAAAAAAAAAAAAAAAAAAAAATACAATTTCTCAAATACAATATGGAGAAGTCCTAAATCTGGGTTCAGTTTTTCTTTTTCACAAATATTTCAATGATACAAGGTGGGAAATATCAAGCTTTTGGTTTTAAAAATGTTGATTCAATAAAGGCAAAATTATTTAAAACTTATTTTAAAATATTAAAAAACAGACGAGTTCTAGCTGCTGATTTTTCAGTTCACAAACAAGTCACAGAAAACTGTAGGAAAATATTATTACAAAGCTTCAACTACTAGAGGGTAGTGATGCCTTTCATTTTCCTTTAAAAAAAGAAAAGTAAAAAAATATACATATATATAATATTTAATTCAGAATCTGTAGCACTTACACTCCTCATAAACATATAAAACAATTTTAGTTCTAATAAGAAAAGTAGGTGTTCTCATTAAACACTGATTTAAAAATAGTATTATATTACTTACACACAAATAACCAACTTTCAACAATACAATACAGTAGAATTCACATGGCATTAACACTACATAATCCTATCTTAACATAATGGCTCAGTAAACACTTAGGGTTCTTGCACTACCCTCACAGTCATTACTATAAATACTATCTTACGTCACAGAGGACAATTTCATAAATCCAATCAACAGAAAGTCCCTGGTATCAGAAGTGCTAGTCAGTTCTAACATCATCACTTACGTTTTCTCTAACTATGCAAAACAGTTCAACAGCCAAAGTAACATAGGTCGCTAATACTCTTGAGGTAGCTAAGGAAAAAAATGGTAACAACCCTATTTTCTAACCAAAATTATGAAGCACAGGGATGTAATTTGACACATGGAAGTAAGCCAGCAGTGGAATCAATACTTAACCTTCAGTTTTCTGGTTAGGGAAGGATCAAACACATATGAAGGCCTTCCCCCCATGAGATCCACAGTGCAGGACTGTCCTGGGTAGTCACCTCCACTTGGTAGGGATTCACAGGACATACGAGAATCAGGGGCCAATGGGAATACTCCCAGCTCTTCCTGTGCTTAGAACCTTCTTGTCAGTCAAATCTCCACTCATGTCATCTTCTCTGAGGACCCTTCCTACCGTTCTACTTCCATACATGTGATCACGGTTACCCCACTTCCTGCATAGCACTTAACAACCAATTGAAATTACATCAATTCTTTACAAATGTATTGTAGGCAGTGTCGTGAAGCAGGCTTTCTCTCCCATGTTTATGGCACTTGGAACACAGCACCAATCATTTAGCAGATGTTCAATACGTATTTACTGAATGAATGAATGGACTTCAGAGACCACTCACATTCTGAGAAAGCATTCAACAGGGCCACAGTAATATTATGAAACCTGGATGCATCACAAACCAGGTAAACAGGTAACACTGGAATTTTCCATAACGATTATTATTACAGGTATTGAAAACTCAGTAAAGTTCGAGTTCGAGACCAGTCTAAGCAACATAGCAAGACTATGTCTCTACAAACAATAAAAAAATTAGCTGGATGCAGTGGCTCGCACCTGTAGTCCCAGCTACTAGGGAAGCTGAGGCAGGAGGACAGCCTGGGCCTAGGAGTTTGAGGTTACAGTGAGCTATGATGACACCACTGCACTCTATCCCAGGCAACACAGTGAAAAAAAAACAAAAAACCACAAAAATTATATAAATAATTTATTATTATTTATATAATTTTTGTAAATAAAGCAACAACACTGGTATGAACCCTAACACAATGATAATAACATAATATGTATACTATGTCATTCCCTCTCCCTTCCCTATGCTGGTGAGGTTTATTTTTAAATCTCCTTAGATTGAATCAGGAATCATCAGATTTTCTGGAATATATTTTAGAGTTCTAACCTCTGTATTTTTTTGAAGAACAATGCCTAGAGAATCAAATGTGATTCTTCTAAGACCTAATAGCAGAAGGGAAACCTGAATAAAACCTGAGACTATAAAAATGCTGACTTAATGTCATTGTCAAATTGCTTTAATGTACACATGCCTACCTCGTCTAGTATTTATAGGTCCACCACGCATAGCCAATACCAGCTTCAAGGTACAACCTTCTGAAATGCTGTGGATAGTTAACACAAAAATAAACCATAATCATAAAAATACATTCAGTGTTAAATCTACACATAATTATGTCCTGGTTTATCAGGCATAACGTCCACTCTCTAAAATACAAAAAGATAACAGCAAGGTGAATAAACATAAAACGTTAATGTATTTACTTGCATAAATAACAAAAAAGTGAAAAAGTTCTCATAAGCCTTAAGTATGACATGAAATCCCAGAATAAAAGTACTGGAAAAGCCCCATGTGATCATGTGGTTTAGCCTTTTCATTTCACATATAAGGAAAAGGAGGCCCAGAGAAGAAAAGAGGCTTGCCCAAGACCAAAAGTGTTAGAAAATAGCAGGTCTATTTAATAAAATAGAACACAGAAAAATAGCAAAACTATAAGCTCTCCTGATTCCCAGTGCTCTTCCAGTTTTCCAAATTGCCCCTCACTCTTTTCCTCTTTTCTTAAGAAAAGAGTGATGAATTATGTGAAAGAAGGGGAAAAAAGACAAAAACTCAGAAAGCATGCTTGCACTCACTGGTACCCAGAGCATGGCTTAGTAACAAAAGGGAGGACTCAATGAGAAATGAAAGACTCAGTGGAGAGCAATTGTCTCTTATGCAAAACCCTTGTGAAAACAGAAAAGAAAAGGAACATGGCCAGGTGGGAATGAGTCAATATTCAAAGAAAGGACAAAAAAGGCAAAAAATAAAATAAAATAAAATAAAATAAGATTTTTAAAAGGCATGGGATAAACAGCTCAGCATTAAAAATAAAAACGTAAAACAAAAGTATCAGAGGACAAAGATCAGATAGTATGGGATACCAAGTTAATACATCTGAAGTTCAGGATTTATAATGAAGTCTAAGAGTCAGAACTAGTCAGAAGAAGAAGAGACATGATCCAAGGGTTTAGAAGAAAAATATTGGCATATGAACTCATAACACTAAATGCCTATAAAATAGCTTATATGCAATTACACTCACTTGTAATCATTCAAGCAATAATCATCTTCAAGTTCCATGTTATTCCAAATTAAGTGCTGCTGACAGATGGGAATACCTTAGGAGAAGGTTATAAAAAAAAAGTGTTACAGAATTCAACAGCATCTCCAAAAGAGTATGATACAAATCTACTTCATTAAAGAACTAAGTGTACAAATAAATTAAGCACATTTTTAAATTGAACATAGGTGCTTAGCTAAAATTTGTAGACTCATAAAGGCATGGCTACCGCTGGCCTAAAACAAAGCATAAGACAAGGTATCAACCTTGAAGAGTTTAAGATTTAAGGACTAGAAGACAGTTCTAAATGCTGCAAAGTACAGTCTATGTTCAATTATATTCAGTGTTACAAGTGTATAATTGGCCAGGTGTAGTGGCTCATGCCTATAATCCTAGCACTTTGGGAGACTGAGGTGGGCGGATTGCTTAAGGCGAGGAGTTCGAGATCAGTCTAAGCAACATAGCAAGACCATGTCTCTACAAATAATAAAAAAATTAGCTGGGTGTGGTGGATCACACCTGTAGTCCCAGTTACTAGGGAAACTGAGGCAGGAGGACTGCCTGGGCCCAGGAGTTTGAGGCTGCAGTGAGCTATGATGACACCACTGCACTCTAGCCCAGGCAACACAGCGAGACCCTGTCTCAAAAATAAACACAAAAAATAAAACAAAACAAAAATTCTATTATGGACAATTTTCAACACTAAAAATTATAATCTACAAGTTTCTTTACATTTCTGTGACGTTAAAAGAATATTAAGAACTAACCAAGGAGCACACGTTGACAGAGGGAAGTAAAACCCACTGGAAATCAAGTCAGGGAGGAGGGAAGGAGAAGGGTAAAAACCTACCTAATGGGTACAGTGAACACTATTCGGGTGATGGGCACACTTACAGCCATGATTCGAGCATTACAAAAGTGATCCATGTAACAAAAACATTTATACCCCTTTAATATGTTGAAATAAAAAAAGAATATTAAGGCAGATTTCATACTCTAGCATAATTAATTTTTTTTAACAAACTGCACATTTAAATGCCCCAAGAAAATTTGGACTATATGAGCCAGGGAATGAGCATGATCTAGTCAATAGAACAGTTAATCAATACTGATATGGATGAAAATCTTTTTCAAATATTTCACATAACTGTCCTCTCAAATTATTAATACTTTTGCTTATGATACTATAAAGTAAGTGAATTAGAATAATAACAGTAAGTGCTACATGTGCTGGCTTTTATTATTACAAACCAGGCACTGTTATATTCATTTGACCTATGTTATCACAATTTAATTGCAACAACAATCTTGCGAAGTAGACGTCACCAGTATCTGCATTTCACAGGTGATAAAACCAAAGCACAGAGAGACTGTGTGATGTGAAGCCCCAGCAGCTAAGTCCAGACTGTACTCAACCTTTACGCTAACCACTCTCTAGAAAATCA
The DNA here is from genome assembly GCA_004363605.1 of Indri indri. Lineage (NCBI taxonomy): Eukaryota > Metazoa > Chordata > Mammalia > Primates > Indriidae > Indri > Indri indri. The sequence continues at coordinate 26,144 of RJWJ010011820.1, read as the reverse complement.
GCCTCCATAAAGCAAAAGCAGCTGTCTGAGTGCTATGTTTCAGTGGTGTTGCCTGTTAGTAGACCTGGATGTCTACTAAAAGTTCACTAAATATTCCAAAACATCATCATGGACTACAGCCCACAGGGGTTCAAGGGGGAGACACACACACATCTCCCAAATTGAACAGTCCACTTCTTTTGCTTTTAGCTGAAAGAGAATGCCAGTAAGGAAAGATTTTTAAGCTAGAAATTATTTCGCTTTAAACCTATTTTCTTATTTTAAAAAAAATGCTAAATGTATCAAGGTTATCTTTTCAACCAAGCTTATAGGATTTCATCAACATAACAAGATAAAGCACTTTGGGCAAGTAACACCATGTTTATATTCAATTGACATGGTAGAGTATTGCTTTGTAATGAAACTTTACAGCTGGATTGAAGAGAGAGTTGTGTGCTCTGACACAACTACTGTAATTGCTTTTAATGGACTTAGCTATCATTTAGCAGGCTAACAAATAAAAGGTTGGCAGGTAACACAGGGAAACGTGAAACACTAGAAGCATTTCTACTAAGATCAGGAACAAGGCAAAGATGCCCACTATCTCTGTTACTATTGAACAACACTAGAAGTATTAGTCAATGTAATTAGAAAATAGAAATCAATCAGAGGCCAAACACAGTAAAGAAGTAGTAAAACTATTTCTGTTCCAGATGATATGACAGATAATATACTATAAAAACCCTAGAGAATCTATGATAAAACTATCTAAAAAAAAAAAAAAACTCAGGCCGGGCATGGTGGCTTATGCCTGTAATTCTAGTACTTTGAGAGGCTGAGGTGGGAAGATCACTTGAGGCCAGGAATTCAAGACCAGCCTAGGCAACACGAGACCCTGTCTCTACAAAAAAATTAAAAAATCAGCTGCGTATAGTGGCATGCACGTGCCTGTAGTCCCAGATACTCAGGGAGCTGAGGCAGGAGGATCACTTGAGTCCAGGAGTTCAAGGTTGCAGTCAACTATGATCACACCACTGCACTCCAGTCTAGATGACAGGGCAAGAGCAAGACCCCATCTCCAAAAAAGAAAGAAAAAAATTCAATAAAATAGAATGATATAGAATTAACACAAAAATATCAACAGCCTCCAAATAAACAAACAATAAAACATTAAAGGGCACCATGGTAGAGAAAACCTCTTTTACAATAGCAATAAAGAAGATTTAATACTTACGAATAAACATAAGAAATACATAAATCTCTACAAAGAAAAATTTTAAATACCTCTACATAAAAATAGCCTTAAAAAAGTAGACACGCATTCTTGGATAGAATGACTCAACATTATAAGGATGTCAGTTCTGCCTAAGTTAATTTATAAATTTAAAACAATCACACTAAAAATACCAACTTTTTAAAAAGAGACATGGTGATCATTGAAGTTAAATGGAAAAACAAACGTAAAAATAGCCATAAAAAAAAAAAAAACCACCAAAAAAGAAAATCGATGACTACTGGCCCTACCAGGCTTGAAAACATATTATCAAGTCCCCATAATTAAAAGTGTGGTACCGACTGGCACACAGATAGCCCAGAAATAAACACGAGTACAGATGATAGGGGTGGGATCCCAAATTACTGAGCCAATATAGGATTTTTAAAGTAAATGATGCTTAGACAACTGGGTCATTTGGAAAAGTCATTTGGGAAAAGATAAAATTAGATCCATACCTAATGCCGTACATAAAACAAACTCTAATTAGATTGAAAATCTAAATGTAGACTGGGTGCAGAGGCTCACATCTGTAATCCCAGTACTTTGGGAGGCCAAGGTGGGAGAATCGCTTGAAGCCTTGAGTTTGAAACCAGCCTGAGCACAAGTGAGACTCTGTCTCTACAAAAAACAGAAAAATTAGCTGGGTGTGGTGGCACACACCCGTAGTCCCAGCTACTCGGGAGGCTGAGGCAGGAGAATCCTTTGAGGCCAGGATTTGGAAATCAGCCTAGGAAGATAGCAAGACCTTATGCCCATAAAACATTTTTTTAAAAAATTAGCTGGGTGTGGTAGTGTGTCCCTGTAGTCCTAGCTACTCAGCGGGCTGAAGTGGGAGGTTCTCTTGAGCCCAAGAGTTGAAGGGTTGAAGGCTGCAGTGAGCTATGATCATGCCACTGCACTGCAGCCTGGGTGACAGGGAAAGACCCTGTCTCAAAAAAAGAAAAGAAAAATAGAACCAGTAGCACAAAGTTTGTTTGCTTGTTTAACTATATTTTTTCCTTTCAGCACACAAATGTACTGTTACTGCTCCCATTAAAGAAAACAAAAGACTCTTGAATTCAGGTCTCCTTCCATCCACTATCTTCATTTCTACCTTTCCCTTTACCGCAAAACTCCCCCAGAGGTGCAAATACCCATGGTCTCCAACTCCTCTCCTTTGGCCTCCCTGGAACCCACTGCTAATCAGGCTTTCACCCTTAACACTCCTTCAAAATGGCTGGTTAAAGTCAGCAATTAACTCTCTTTGCTAAATCCAGTGGTCAATTCTCAGCTCTCTTTCTCCTTGGCCTATCAAAGCAGCTGATCACTCCCTCCTCCTGGAGACATTTACAGGATAGCACATCCCCTTGGTTTTGCTCTTATGTCACTGCTGCTCCCTCTCAGGCTGCTTTGCTAGTCTGCCTCAATGCCCTGACCTCTTAATTTTGGAGTACCCTTGCCTCTCTTCTCTTTTTCAATGTATACTTACTCCTTTGGATACCTCATGACTTTGAATACCAGCTAAATGTTGAAGACTCCCAAATTGCTCTCTCTAGCCTGCATCTCTTCCTGAACCCTAGACAAGCATACCCTGCCTATTCAACATATCTCCTTGGAAATCTAACAGTCGTCTCAAAATCAACACGTCCAAAACCAAGCTCCCTGAAACCTGCTTCTGCTCCAGTCTTACTCATCACAGTTAATGGTAACTCTGTCCTTCCAACTCGCTCAAGTCAGATACCATGGAGTCACCCGACACCTCATTCCCTCACTCCAGCATTTAATCTGTCAGCAAATCTCGTTGGCTCTATGCCACTCAAACATCCACAATACAAATACTTATCTCTACGACTACCATTCCCTAGTCCAAGACAGCACATTTCTCATCTAGACTTTTGCAAAACACTCTTCTTCTGCCTTCCCTCTCATCTCCACAGGCTATTCTCAACATAGAAGGCAGATAAACCCTGTTAAAATGTAAGACCTCCAGTTTCTAGCCGGGCATGTAAGAAACTTGAAAGTCACCACTCCACTGTAACAACAACTAAAAGGCTCAACAAAACTGAAAAACCAACAACTTTTTTGGATCTGTCAGAGAAATGAGGTCATAGAGCAAACCGCGCCTCCTAAATTGGAGAGACAGACAGGTGAATACAGAAAATCACAATTTACCAGAGCGGAAACCTCTTTTGGGAACCAGTGACAGGGTAGAAAACTTAAAAACTGTAATTAACAAATTGCTGGAGGCCCACTGTGGACAAGCATGAGATTAAAAACCTCGGGGGGACCAAGTCAGAGAAGGACCCCCTACACTTTCGTGAGTTTTACCACCAGGATCTCAGTCAGGTTCTCACAGTGAATATCAGAAAAGAAAAACCCTAGTGCTTCTGGCAGGGGCAGGGGAAAAGTGATCATTTTTAAATACTCCAAAGCATTCTGTTCTTTTTTTTTTTTTGAGACAGAGTCTCACTCTGTTGCCCGGGCTAGAGTGCCGTGGAGTCATCCTAGGTCACAGCAACCTCAGGCTCCTGGGCTCGAGCAATCCTTCTGCCTCAGCCTCCCGAGTAGCTGGGACTACAGGCATGTGCCACCATGCCCAGCTAATTTTTTCTATATATTTTTAGTTGTCCGATTAATTTCTTTCTATTTTTTTTTTAGTAGAGACGGGGGTCTCGCTCTTGCTCAGGCTAGTCTCGAACTCCTGAGCTCAAGCAATCCTCCCGCCTCGGCCTCCTAGAGTGCTAGGATTACAGGCGTGAGCCACCATGCCTGGCCGCATTCTGTTCTTAATAATGTCTGCCTTCAGGAAAAACTAGTTAACCAGAGCATAGCTGCCAGGGTTTTATCAGACCCTAACTAGCCCGGGAAGGGGAAATACCCAACTCCAACCCACTCTAGCCATCTTGTGCCACCCAAGAGGGGAGAGTCTGGGGTTGAGAGGCACTAGTGAAGTTCACAGCCCAGGCACACAGACCCTTTAAAGGACTGAGACCTAATCATCAAACTATAGAATGCTGGGACGGGGCTTGTCAGAGTGGATCAAAAAACAAGTCTCAACTTATGCTGTCTATAAGAAACCCACTTTAAATATGAAGACACATACAGCTTCAGCTTAAAAGTAAAAGGATGGAGAAGGATAAACCAGGCTAACACTAACCAAAAGAGAGCAGGAGTAAATACATTACATGCAGACAGAGCAGACTTCAAAGCAAAGAAGCTTATCTGGGATCAAGAAGGGAATTACATAATGATAAAGGGTTAAAAGGGGTCAATTCTCCAAAAAGACACAACAATCCTTAATATGTATGCGACTAACAACAGAACATCAAAATATGTGAAGCAGAAACTGATAATACTGCAAGGAGAAACAGATGAATCCACTGTTACAGCTGGAGACGTCAACATCCCTCTATTAGCAATGGAAAGATTTGGCAAGCAGAAAATTAGGACACAGTTGAACTCAAAAGCACCATCAATCAACTAAATGTAATGGACATCTATATACTACTTCATCCAACAACAGCATAATACACATCCTCCTCAAGCTTACATGGACTATTTGCCAAGACAGACCATATTCTGGGCCATAAATCAATTTAATAATAAATTTAAATAATTTAAAAGAATACAAAGCATACAATATCTGCTCTCAGACCACAACAGAATTAAACTTTAAACCACTAACAGAAAGGTAGAAAACCCCAAAATGCTTGGACATTAAACAACACACTTCTAAATAAAACATGGGTCAAAGAGGAAATCTCAAAAAAAAATTTTTTTTAAATATTTTGAAGAAATGAAAATACAGTCACACATCGCTTAACAATGGGGATATAGTCTGAGAAATGTGTTGTTTTAGGTGATTTTGTCATTGTATGAATATCACAGAGTGTACTTAAACCTAGATGGTGTAGCCTACTACAAGGTATAACCTATTTCTCCCAGGCTACAGCATGTTACTGTACTGAATACTGTAGGTAACAGTAACATTATGGTAAGTATGTATGTACCTAAATATACCTAAACATGGAAAAGGTAGAGTAAAAGTAAGCGATAACAAGTGGTACACCTGTATGAATAGAGTTTGCAGGACTGGAAGTTGCTCTGGGTAAGTCATTGAATGAGTGGTGAGTGAATGTCAAGGACTAGGACATTACTGTACACGACTACAGACTTTATACAAACATGGCACAGTATACTTACACTCCAATAAATCTGTTAAAAATTTTTTCTTTCTTCAATAATAAATTAATCTTAGCTTACTGTAACTTTTTTACTTTATAGTTTACAACTTTTTAATTTTTTCAACTTTGTAATAACACTTAGCTTAAAACCACAAACCCATTGTATAACTGTACAAAAGTATTTTCTTTCATCATCCTTATTCTATAAGCTTTTTTCTATTTTTAATTTTTTTTTTTTTTTACTTTTAAACTTTTTTGTTAAAAACTAAGACACAAGCATTAGTCTAGCCCTATACAGGGGGTCAGAATCATTTCACCATCTTCCCGACGGCATCAAGAACATACACTGAGGAAAGGACAGTCTCTTCAATGAATGGTGCTGGGAAAACCAAATTACCATAAGCAGAAGAAAGAAACTAAACGCTCATCGTTCACCATATGCAAAAATCAAATAAACATGGATTAAAGACTTAAATGTAAGCAAGACTTGAAACTATGAAACTACTAGAAAAAAACTGAGGAAATGCTTCATGACATCGGTCTGGGCAAAGATTTTTTGGATAAGACCTCAAAAGCACAGGCAACAATAGAAAAATTGACAAATGGAATTACGTTAAACCAAAAGCTTCTGTACAGAAAAGGAAACAATCAACAGAGGAAAGAGACAACCTATAGAATTGGAGAAAATATCTATAAATTAGTGATATGATAAGGTATTAATAACCATAATATATAAGGAACTCAAACAACTGAATAACAAAAAACCAAAGAATCTGATTTTCAAATGGACAAATGATCTGAACAGGTATATGAAAAAATGCTCAATATCACTAATCATAAGGGAAATTCAAATCAAAACCACAATGAAATATTATCTCATCTGAGTTAAAATAGCAATTATAAAAAAAAACAAAAAAATAACAGACACAGGCAAGGATGGTAATACACTGCTGGTGGGAATGTAAATTAGTATAGCCATTTTGGAAAATGGTATGGAGGTTCCTCGAAAACTAAAAATAGAACTACCATGTGATCCAGCAATCCCACTGCTGGGTATATATATATAAAAGAAAGGCAATCAGTATATCAAAGTGATATCTGCACTATATGCAATCAACTTAAGTGTACATCAATGGACGAACGGATAAACAAAATGTGGTGTATATATACAGAATGGAGTATTATTTGGCCATAAAAAAGAAAAACCTCTGTCATTTGCGGCAACACAAATGGAATTGGAAGTCATCATGTTAAGTGAAATAAGGCAGGTGCAGAAAGACAAATATCACATGTTCTCACTCATATGTGAGAGCTAAACAAGCAGATCTTGTGGAGGTAGAGAGTAGAATGATGGTTACCAGAGGCTGGCAACTTTAGAGGGAGGGGCATGAAGAGAGGCTGGTTAATGGGTACAAAAGTACAGTTAGACAGAAGGAATAAGTTCGATAGCACAGTAGGGTCACTACAGTAAACAGTAATTTATTGTGTATTTCAAAACAGCTAGAAGAGAAGATTTGGAATGTTCCCAACACAAAGAAATGATACATGTTTCAGGTGATGGCTATCCTAACTACCCTTATTTGATCATTACACATTGTATGCACGTATCAAAATATCACATGTACCTCATAAATATGTACAATTATTAGGTATCAATAAAAAAAAATTGAAAAAAAATCAGTGTAGTCCATCTCCATATCGTCACACTGAAAGGTCTTTAGGGGCAATAACATGCATGAAGCTGTAATATCCAATGATAATAATGCCTTCTTCTGGGATACTTCCTAAGGGACCTCCCGAGGCACTATTTTACAGTTAACTCGTTCTTTATAAGTAGAAGGAGTACACTCTAAAATAACAATAAAAAGTACAGTATAGTAAACACATAAACCATATGTAAATATATAAACCAGTACCAAAGTCGTTTATTATCAAGTAGGATCCCCCAGTTCCCCTAACTTTCTGTGTTCTGACCAAAAATCACAGAGTGCCTTGACCATTCTGTGACCCAGCCAGCTGTAGGTTTTTCCCAGCAGGCTTGAACCCAAACTGGAGCCTTGAACATTCCCAGAGACTGATAAAATTATCTAGGTTGCTGCCCAAAACACTGAAAGAAACTGGCCACAGCTCCAAGTCAAATCCCTTAAGCCCTCATAAAAACTCCATACCCTGACCCTCTCATCATGGACACACCTAGGTAGAATGCCCCTTTTCTCTCCCTGTCTGTCTCAAGGATTGCCACAGCCCTCTGTAAGTTAGTTCCCCTAATAAATGTTTTGGACTGATCACACTGGCATTTAGTGCTCCTTTCTTGGGAATCCCGACCATCCCCATCTCAGGAGGGTTTGGGGCACTCTCTTGTTGGAACTCCCATGGCACAGCTTTTGGGGCAATTCCAGCCTCAGGTTCAGCAAGACAAAACATTACACCAGCAAACACGTAATGCATTGCACTACGATGTTACAACGGCTACAATGTCACTAGGCGACAGGAATTTTTCTGCTCTATTATCTTATGGGACCACCATTGTTTATGCTGTCTGTTGTTGAGCAAAATGTTGGTATGCTGCACATGACCATACAACTTACCAAAATTTGTGAGATGCAGCAAAAGCAGTGCTAAAAGGGAATTTTAGAGCACTCAATGCACATACTAGACAAGAGGAAAGAGCCAAAATCCATAATCTAAGCCTCATAAGCAAAGGCAAAAAAAAAAGAAAAAAAGCCTCATAAGCAAAAGAAAGAAAAATTCGAGCAGAAATCAAGGAAATTGAAAACAGGAAGTCACTAGAGAAAAATCAACAAAACCAAAAGGTGGTTTTTTGAAAAGATCAATAAAAGCAATAAGCCTCTAGCCAGACTAAGAAAAAAAGAGAAAAGATACAAATTATTAATATCAGAAATAAAAGAGGGGATACCACTATAGATCCCATGAATATTAAAAGGATAATAAAGGAATAAATATTATGAACAACTCTATACCCACAAATTGACAAGCTAGATGAAATGGACCAATTCCTTAAAAGACACAATCTGCCAAAACTTATACAAGAATATACCATTTGAATATGTCTATATCTATTTTAAAAATTAAATCAATAATTGTCTAGAAAACAGAAAGCACAAGGCCCAGATAGGTTCACTAGTGAATTTTACAAAATATTTAAGGAAGAAATTGTACCAATTGTTTACAATCTCTTTCTGTAGACAGAAGCAGAGGGAATACTACTAACTCATTCTATGAGGCCAGCATTACCCTAAGACCAAAACCAAAGACATTACAAGAAAAGACTATAGACCCATATCTCTCATGGACATAAATGTAAAAATACTTGACAAAAGTTGGCAAATCAAACCCAACAATGTATAAAAATAATTATACAGCACAACTAAGTGAGATTTATCCCAGGTATGAAAGGCTGGTTCAACATTCAAAAATCAATTAATGGAATTCATCACATTAACAGGCTAAAGAATAAAAATCACATCATATCAATAGATACAGAAAAGGTGTTTAACAAAATCCAATAGCCATTCATGATAGAAACTTAGCAGACCAGAAATAGAGCAGAAATCCCTCAACTTGATAAAGAACATCTAAAAACCTAGAGTTAACATCATACTTTTTTTTTTTTTTTTTTTTTTTTTACTGTGGGAGTACTAGTACAAGACAGTTAACACCATACTTAATAATGAGAAACTAGAAACCTTCCCAGGCAGATCAGGAACAAGCAAGGATGTCCCCTCTCACAACTTCTTCTCAACGTTGTACTGGAAGTACTAGCTTGCCAGGAGTTAGCTACTCTCCCAGCACAACAGGTCCCAAGGCAGGATTGTTGCAAGGGATTTGGAAATAATAGGAAATAAAGAAAGAAATAATATACATGGAGAAATGATTGAGACGGAGACAAAGTGCAGTTTAAATGATGGGGGAATTAGGGGGTCTCCAGCATCCCCGTGAACTGTGAGGCCATGAGTGAAGTCCCGCATCAGTATTTATTGTTACAGCAAATAGTTGTCTTTTGTTAGAGAATTATGTATACAGTTCATTTTTTAAGGTTTCCAGAGGAACCTTACCTAATTCTGTCTACAAGAATAGATGGTAACGAAATTTTTCTAAGATAAGCATGTTAAGCCCTAAGTTAGAAACAAACCTAGCTGAGCATACAAATTAAAGATAAAATGTATAAAATGAGAACACTGAGTCTGTGTGCTTCTCTAATCTACTTCTTCTAAACAGAGACATGTAGTCAGAAGTGAAGCAGGAACAGCCTTGAAGTCTAGGATGGTTCCAGCTACACGGTATCTGCTGGGCAGGCATTTTAATCAGCTTCTCCGCCAAGGACCCAAACCGAGCTTCTGCCTTGCAGAAAAGCTCAAGGCTATGGCTGGCAGCAAAGAAGAAACGTTGCTTTGCAAACATCCTCTGACAATGCCCCCCTTGTTGGAAGCAGCTTCTATTCTGTGAACTAACATGTCCACAGATTCCTTCAAGGCAAAGCCCTACAAAACCCCTGAAACTTTTCGTGTCTCTTAATCTATTTCCCAACACTAGCTAATGCAGTAAGACAAAAAAATAAAAAAGTATATCAATTGGGAAAGAAGAAAGAAAACTGTCTTTGTTAGCAGATAACACGATTGTCTATAAAATCAGAAAGAATAGACAAAAAAAATTCCTGAAACTATGAGTGATTATAGCAAGGTTGTAGGAAATAAGATTAATGCACAAAAGGCAATTGCTTTCTTATATACAAGCAATGAACAAGTAGAATTTAAAATTAAAAACGCAATGTCATTCACCATGGCACCCCCAACAATGAAACAAGTAGGTATAAATCTAACACACTTTGTACTCTACAAGAGCTATATGAGGAAAACTATAATATTAATACAAAACTCTAACGAGAGGTATCAAAGAAGAATGAAATAAGTGGAGTGATATTCCATATTCATGGCTAGGAAGAGTCAATACTGTCAAGATGTCAGTTCTTCCCAACTTGATCTATAAATTCAACACAATCCAAATTAAATTCCCAGCAAGTCATTTTGTGGATACCAATAAGCTGATTCTAAAGCTTACATGGAAACTCAAGACTAACAAATTAGGAGATGTTGGGCAAAGGGTAAAATTGTTTCAGTCATGCAGGATGAATAAGTCCTGGAGATCAAATATACAGTATGGTGACTATAGTTAATAATACTGTATTGTTTACTTGAAATTTGCTCAGAGTACATCTTAAATGTTCTCACCACACATACACAAAAATGGTAACTATGTGAGGTAATGGATATATGTTAATTAGCTTGATTGTGGTACTTCACAATGTATATCAAAACTCATGTTGTACACTGTAAATACACACAATTTATGTCAATTAAATCTCATAAAGATGGGGGAAAAGATCCAGAATACCCAACATAATATTGAAGAAGAACAAAGTTGGAGGATTCACACTCCCCAATTTCAAGACTTACTATAAAGCTACAGTAATCAAGACATTGTGGTATTGGTGAAAGAACAAGTAGACCAAGGAAACAGAATAGAACCCAGACACAGATCTGCATAAATACAGTCAACTAATCTTTGACAAAGAAGCAAAGATAACATAATGAAGGAAAGTCTTTTCAACAAATGGTGCTATAATTGGACATCCACATGCAAAAGAATGAAAGTAGAAAACCTTATACCTTTCACTCAAAATGAATCATAGACCTAAATGCAAAATGCAAAACTGTAAAATTCCTAGAAGATAATATAGCAGAAAACCAAGATGACCTTGGGTATGGCAATGACTTTTTACATACAACACCTAAGGTGTGACCCATGAAACAAAGATTTGATAAACTGGACTTGATTAAAATGAAAAACCTGTGCTCTCTTTAAAACACTATCAAGAGAATGTGAACACAAACCCCAGACTAAGAGAAAACATTTGCAAAAAGCATACCTTTGTATATTATCCAAAATATACACAGAACTCTTTAAACTCAACAAGAAAACAAACCACCAGATTAAAAAAATGGAAAAAAGACCTGAACCAATACCTCACCAGAGAAGACAGACAGATGGCAAACAAGCATATAAAAAATGCTCATTATATGTCACTAGGGAATTGCAAATTAAAACAATGACATACCATGTTGGCCAGGTACAGTAGCTCATGCCTGTAATCCTAGCACTTTGGGAGGCTGAGGCAGGAGGATCGCTGGAGGCCAGGAGTTGGAGACCAGCCTGGGCAACATAGCAAGACCCCATCTCTACAAAAAATAAAAATATTAGCCAGGTGTGGTGGTATGTGCCTGTAGTCCCAGCTACCCAGGAGGCTGAGCCAGGAGGATCACCTGAGCCCAGGAATTCGAGGATATAGTAAGCTATGATCAAGCCACTGCACTCCAACCTGGGTGACAGAGTAAAACTCTGCCTCTAAAAACAAACCAAAAAACCCCCGATGACATGCCACTACATGCCTACTAGAATAGCTAAAATCCAGAACACTGACAACACAAAATACCAGCAAGGATGCAGAGCAATAGGAACTCTCATTTACTGCTAGTGGGAATGCAAAATGATATAGCCACTATGAAAGACAGTTTCTTGTAAAACTAAACATACTTTGTCAAATCCAATGTCATGAAGAATCTCTGCCTATGTTTTATTTCTAAGAGTTTCATAGTTTTAGGTCTTACATTTAGGTCTTTGATCCATTTTGAGTTAATTTTTACATATGATGTAAGGTAAGGGTCCAATTTCATTCTTTTGCATGCATATATCCAGTTCTCCCTGCACCATTTGTTGAAAAGACTGCCCTTTCCCCACTGAATGGTTTTGGCACCCTTTTCGAAAACTATCTGGCCATACAGGTGAGGGCTATTTCTAGGCTTTCTATTCTATTTCGTTGGCCTATATATGTCTGTCTTTATGCCAGTACTACACTGTTTTAATTACTATAGTGTTATAGTAAGTTTTGAATCAGGAAGCTTGAGTCCTACAATTTTGTTCTTTTTCCAGATTTGGCTATTCAGGGTCCCTTGAGATTTCACATGAGTTTTAGAATGGATTTTTCTATTTTTGCAAAAAATGTCACTGGGATTTTGATGGGGACTGTACTGAATCTCCAGATTGCTTTGGATGGTATTGACATCTTAACAATATTAAGTCTGCCAATCCATGAACATGGGATATGTTTCCATTTATTTATTGTCTTCTTTAATTTCTTTCAGTAATGTTTTATGGTTTTCACTGTAGAAGTTTTTCACCTCCTTGGCTAATTCCTAAGTATTTTATTCTTTTTGGTGTTATTGTAAATGAAACTGTTTTCAAAATATCCTTTTCAAATTCCTCATAATGCAACTGATAGAAATGCCACAGATTTTTGTGTGAGAACTTTGTATCCTGCTACTTTGCTAAATTCTTTTATTAGTTCTAACAGGTTTTTTGCGTAATCTTTAGGATTTTCAACATATAAAATCATATCATCTGTGAAGAGAGATAATTTTATTTCTCCTTTTCCAATTTGGACCCCTTTTCTTTTTCTTGCCTAACTGCTTTGGGTAGACCTTCAGGACTATGCCAAATAAAAGTGGTGAAAATATGCATCCTTGTCTTGCTCCTGATCTTAGAGGAAAAGTTTTCAGTCTTTCATCATTGTATATGTTTGCTATAGGCTTTTCATATATGGCTTTCATTATATTGAGGTAGTGTCCTTCTATTCCTTATTTGTTGGGTGTCTTTATCATGGCATTGAATTTTGCCAAATGTGCTTTCTGCATCAATTGAGATGATTATGTTGAGTTTCTCCTTCATTCTGTTAATGTGTTGTGTTACCCGATTGATCTTCATATTTTGAAACATTCTTACATTTCAGAAATAAACACCATTTGGTCATGGTGTATAATCCTTTCAAGATGCTGCTGAATTTGGTTTGCTAGTAGTTTGTTGACAACTTCTGCATCAATATATGTAAGGAATATTTGTAGGTTTCTTATAGTGTCTTTGGCTCTGGTATCAGGGTAAAGATGGCTTCATAGAATGAATTAGGAAGTGTCCCATCCTCTTCAATTTCTTTGAAAGGTTTGAGAAGGATTGGTTTTAATTCTTCTTTAAATGTTTAGTAGAATTTACCAGTGAAGCTACCAGATCAAATATTTGAAAGCCTACTCTATATCAGGCATTATTATCTGAGCTAGAAATACACCGGTAAATAAGAAAAAAGATCCTGTTCATTGCAAACAACTAAGTGCCCACTGACAAATGAATGGATAAAGAAAACATGATACACATACACACACGCAACCACAGAATATTAATTCAGCCTTAAAAAAGAAGGAAAACCCTGCCATTTGTGACAACATGGATAATACTGGAGGACATTATACTAAGTGAAACAAGGCAGGCACAGAAAATACTGTCTGATATCACTTATATGTAGAATCTTAAAAATTTAAACTCATAGAAATAGAAAGTATAATGGTGGTTACCAGGGACTGGGAGATGGCGAAATGCAGAAATGTTGGTCAAAGAGTACAAAACTTCAGTTTCAAGATGAATAAGTTCTGGAGATCTAATATATGGCACAACTATAGTTAATACTGTACTTGTACACCTGAAATTCGCTAAGAAAGCAGATCTTAAGTGTTCTCACCACACGTGAGATGATGAATATGTTAATTAGCTTGATTGTGGTAATCACTTCACAATGTACACATATACCAAATCTTCACATTGTTTACTTTAAATATATACAATTTTTATTTGTCAATCATATCTCAATAAAGCAGGGGAGGCAGGAGAAGAAACAAGACCCTAATGAAGCTTAAATGTTCCTTAAGATAGATAAAAACAATCCCAATAATAATAACTCCATCCATTCATCCACACACTTATCTATAATATAAAGCCAGGTTAATCAATGTGATGATAAATAGTGATTAGGACAGGTAGGGATGAGAAGTATATTTTTGATAACAGTGGTCAAATAAGGCTTTGGGAAATTACATGTGATAATAAAGTGAGGGAAAGGATACGTGGAGGAGAAGAAACCTCATGCATGAACAAGCTGGGCTTGTATAAGGAAGAGCAAAAAGGCACACATGAAACACAGGACTGGAAGTTGCTCAGAGTGAGGGAATGAGTTAGTGGTGAGTAGTGCTTGTGAAGGCCTAGGACATTACTGTGTGTACACTGCTATAGACTTTATAAACACCATACACTTAGGCAACACCAAATTAAAAATATAATAAAGTAATAGTGCTACAACATTATGACAGCTATGACATTACTAGGTGATAGGAACTTTCAGCTCCATTATAATCTTTTTTTTTTTTTTTTTTGAGACAGAGTCTCACTTTGTTGCCCTAGGTAGCATGCAGTGGCATCATCATAGCTCACTGCAACCTCAAACTCCTGGGCTCCAATGATCCTCCTGCCTCAGCCTCCCTGATAATTGGGACTACAGGCGCATGCCACCATGCCTGGCTAATTTTTTCTATTTTTGGTAGAGACAGGGTCTCAGTCTTTCTCAGGCTGGTCTCAAACTCCTGACCTCAAGTGATCCTCCGCCTCCCAGATTGCTAGGATTATAGTCGTGAGTCCATTATAATCTTACGGACTACCATTGAATATGTGGTCCATCACTGACTGAAACATCATTATGTAGCACATGACTTTAATCTGTGACAATAATAGCAGAAAGGGGAAGATGGAGTTACTTAGCAGCAAAGTTTTTTATTCTATTAAAATTAAGTCAGTAGTAATCCAAATTGGATTGCTATAAATTAAGATGTTAATTGTAACTCCCAGGGAAAACACTAAGAAAATAATTTTTAAAAGAGAAATATCATATTTTATATATATATATACACACATGGAGAGAGAGAGAGAGAGAGAGAGAGAGAGAGAGAGAGAGAGAGAATTAAAATGACAAACTAGAAAATGTCCACTTAACACAAAAGAAAATGGAGACATAGAGGAACAAAAACCATATATAATGCTGGACATGGTAGCTCATGCCTGTAAGCCCAGTACTTCGGGAGGCCAAGGCAGGAGGATCACTTGAGCCAAGGAGTTCAAGACCAGCCTGGGCAATGTATCAAGACCCTGTCTCTACAAAAATTTTTTTAAAAATTAGCTGAGTGTGGTAGCACATGCCTTAGTTCCAGCTACTAGGGAGGCTGAGGTGGGAAGATCACTTGAGTTGAGGAGTTCAAGGTTGCAGTGAGCTATAACTGAGCCACTGCACCCCAGTCTGAGCTACAGAGTGAGAGCCTGCCTCAAAAAAAAAAAAAATCCATATGTAGAAAACAAATAGCAAAATAACAGAAGTCCAGTCTACCAGTCATTATGTTAGATTTAAGTGGATTAAACCCTCTAATTAAAATTCAGAGATTACCAGAATAGACAAAAAACCAAGATGAAACTAAAAGAACAAAAAAAATGTATTATGTCATGCAAACAATAACCAAAAGAGAGCTGGAGTGGCTATACTAATATCAGAAAAATAGACTTTAAGACAATAAATGTTACAAGAGACAAAGGACATTATATAATGATACGAGTGTCAATTCATGTGACAATTATAAACAAACCTAACAACAGAGCCCCCAAATTAATAAAGAAATAGATCTGAAGGAAGAAATATTTCAACAAGAATAGTTAGAGAGTCCAATATCTCACTTTTAATAATGAATAGAACAACTAGATGGAACATCAGCAGGAAAACAGAAGACTTGAACATCAGTATAAACCAACTAGATCTAATAAATGTCTATAGAGCCCTCCAACCAACAAAAACAGAATACATATTCTTCTCAAGCACATGGACCATTCTCCAAAATAAACCATGTATCAGGCCACAAAACAAGTCTCATTAAATTTAAGATGTCTGAAATAATACCAAGTATGTCCTTCCATCACAATGGAATGTAATTGAAAATCAGTAACAAAAAAATTTGGAAAATTCACAAATGTGGAAATTAAACAACAGATTCCCAAAAATCCAATGGGTCAAAGAAGAAATCACAAGAAAAATTAGAAGAGACTTAAAGATGATTTAACATGAAAACACAACATACCCAACTATGGAAGAGTGCTGAGGTAGTGCTCAGAAGGATATTTATAGCTGTAAATGTCTACATTAAAAAAGATCTCAAATCAATAATTTATCTTCCATCTTATGAAACTTAAAAAGAAAACCAAACTGAACCCAAAGCAAGAAGGACAGAAGTAATAAAGTTGGGATAAACAATAGAGAGAACAGAAAAGCAACAGAGAAAACTAATGAAATCAAAAGTTGGTTCTTTGAAAAAAGCAACAAAACTGACAAAACTTTAGCTAACTAACCAAGAAAAAGAGAGAAGACTCAAATTTAAAACTCGGGAATGAAAGTAGAGACAATACTACTGATCTTATAGAAATAAAATGGATTACAAAGGAATATGAACAATTGCATACCAACAAATTACATAACCTAGATGAAATGGACAAATGCCTAGAAACACATAAACTATTAAAATTGACACAAGAAGAAATAGAGTATCTAAATAAACCCATAAAAAGTAAAGAGATTGAGACAGTAATCAAAAACTTCTAAGGAAAAAAGCTTAGGACCAGATTACTTCACTGCTAAGTTCTACCAAATGTTTTAAGAATTAATATTACCCTTCAGAAACTCTTCCAAAAAGTAAAAAAGGATGGAACACTTCCCATCTCATTCTATCAGGCCAGTATTCCTGGAATACTAAAGGCAGACAAAGATATTACAGGAAAAGAAAACTACAGACCAATATCCCTTATGAATGTAGTGGCAAAAATTCTCAACGAAATACAGGCAAACAATTAAACAGCATATCAAAAGGATTCCCACTATGACACAGTGGGAGTTATCCCAGGAACGCAAGATTGGCTCAATGTACAAAAGTCAGCCAACCTAACACACCATTAATAGAATAAGGGACAAAATCCACATGATCATCTCAATAGATGAAGAAATAGCATCTGACAAACTCCAACAAAATGAGGAATAGAAGGGAATGCTCCTTAACCTAATACAGGGAATTTAAGAACAACCGATAAGTGACATCATACTTAATGGTAAAGGACAGAAAGCTCTCCTCTTAAGATCGGGAACAAGACAAGGATGACCACTTTCACCACTTCTATTCAACAGTTTACTGAAGGTTCTAGAAATTAGGCATGAAACAGAAATAAAAATCAACACTCAAAAGGAACAGACAAAACTATCTATATTCACCGATGACATGATCTAAGTTATACGGAAAACACTAAAGAATCCATACACACAGAAAAATCTACTAGAACAAATAAACAAGTTCAATAAAGTTGCAGGATACAATATCAATATAAAAATTAGTTGTATTGCTACACAATAATGAACAATATGAAAATAAAACTAAGGAAACAAATTCATTTACAACAGCACCAAAAAGAATAAAATACTTAGGAATAAATTTAACAAAACAGGTGCAAGACTTGTACAGTTGACCCTTGAACAATATGGGTTTGAATTGCATGAGTCCACTTATACACAGATTTTTCTCAATAAATACAGTGAGAAATTTGTTGAAGATTAGTGACAATTTGAAAAATCTTACATATGAACCCCATAGTCTAGAGATATCAAAAAAATTAAGAAAACGTTAAGTATGTCATGAATACATAAAACATATGTAAATACTAGTCTATTTTATTATTTACTACCATAAAATATACACAAATCTGTTACAAAAAGTTAAAATGTATCAAAACTTACAGACTACACAAAATACAGACTACACAAAATTTGCAGTCAAGAGTAATGTAAACAAATGTAAAGATGAAGTATTAAATCATAACTGCATAAAATTAACTGTAGTACATACTGCACTACTGTAATAATTTTGTAGCCACCTCCTATTGCTACTGCAGTGAGCTCAAGTGCTGCAAGTACCCACTTAAAACACCACTTGATGCTAATCATCTACAGGTAAGCTGTTCCTCTCTACAGTAAACTGCATATCACAGTAAAAAGTGATCTCTCATAGTTCTTGGGTATTTTTCATTGTGTTTAGTGAAATAACATAAACATTGAATGACACCATGGAACCCACATGAAGTGCCACTACTGATGCTGGAAGTGCCCGAAAAAGCATAGAAAAGTCATGACATTAAAAGAAAAAGTTAATTGTTTGATATGTCCCACAGATTGAGGTCTGCAGCTGTGGTTGCCTGCCATTTCAGACAGACAATTCGTCTTGTGAACAGACAATGTAAACCTATATCAATAAATACAGTACACTACTGTAAATGTATTAGGTTGGTGCAAAACTAATTGCAGTTTTAGCATTGTTGAAATTTGCCATTTGATATGGGAATTCATTCTTAAATAAATGTGGTTATGTTATACATCATTTTAATGCACATTTCTCGCTTTATTTTTTGCTATTGATTTATTACTTGCTGTTTATACTTACTTTAGACTATGGAAATGATATTACACACAAAGCAAATTTGAGTGCTTTTCTTATTTGAGTTCAAAATGGGTCGTAAAGCAGTGGAGACAACTCGCAACATCAGCAATGCATTTGGCCAGGAACTGCTAACATACAGTGCAGTGGTGGTTCAAGTTTTGCAAAAGAGACAAGCGCCTTGATGATAAGGAGTGCAGTGGCCAGCCATTGGAAGTTGACAATGACCAATAGAAAGCCATCACTGAAGCTGATCCTCTTAAAACTACACGAGAAGTTGCCAAAGAACTCAACAACCATTCTACGGTTGTTCGGCATTTGAAGCAAATTGGAAAGGTGAAAAAGCTCAATAAGTGGGTGCCTCATGAACTGACTGAAAATCAAAAAATTCATCGTTTTAAAGTGTTGTCTTCTCTTCTTGTATGCAACAATGAACCATTTCTCGATCAGATTGTGACGTGCAACAAAAAGTGGACTATATACAACTGGCAATGACCAGCTCAGTGGTTAGACTGAGAAGCAGCTCCAAAGCACTTCCCAAAGCCAAACTTGCGCCAAAAAAAGGTCATGGTCACATTTGGTGGTCTTCAGCCAGTCTGATCCACTTCAGCTTTCTGAATCCCGGCAAAACCATTAACATCTGAGAAGTATGCTCAGCAAATCGATGCGATGCACTGAAAACTGCAACACCTGCAGCCGGCGTTGGTCAACAGTAAGGGCCCAGTTCTTCTCCATGACAGCACCCGACCGCACGTCGCACAACCAATGCTTCAAAAGTTGAATGAATTGGGCTACAAAGTTTTGCCCAATCTGCCAGATTCACCTGACCTCTTGCCAACCGACTACCACTTCTTCAAGCATCTCGACAACTTTTTGCAGGGAAAACGCTTCCACAACCAGCGGGATGCAGAAAATGCTGTGCAAGAGTTCCTCGAATCCCGAAGCATGGATTTTTACACTACAGGAATAAACAAACTCATTTGTCATTGGCAAAAATGTGTTGATTGTAATGGTTTCTATTTTGATTAATAAAGATGTGTTTTAGCCTACTTACAATGATTTAAAATTCACAGTCTGAAACTGCAATTACTTTTTCACCAATCTTCCTTATGATTTTCTTAATAATGTTTTCTTTTCTCTGGCTTGCTTTATTGCAAGACTATAGTATATAATACATATAACACAAAAAATATGTGTTAATAGACTATTTACATTATCAGGAAAGCTTCCAGTCAACAGTAGGCTATTAAGTTTTGGGAGATTCAAAAGTTACACAAAGATTTTTGACTGCACAGGGGCTTAGTTCCCCAAACCCCCATGTTGTTTCAAGGATCAACTGTACACTGAAAACTACAAAAAAAAATTGTTGAAATTAATTAAAGAAGACATAAATAAATAGAAAGATATCCTGTGTTCAAGGATTAGAAGACTTATTATTTCAAGACTGCATTACTCTCCAAAGAGATCTACAGACCAAATGCAATCCCTATCAAAATTCCAACTGCATCTTTTGCAGAAATGAACAAGTTGATCCTACAATTCACATGGAAACACAAGGGATCCCAAATAGCTAAAACAACACAGAAAACGAACAAAGTTGGAAGACACACACATCCCAATTTCAAGTCTTAGTACATAGGCAAAATGGAATAGAATTGGGAGGCCAGAAATAAACTCATATATATGTGATCAACTGATTTTTCGACAAGTGTTCCCCTTGGGGTAGCGAAAGTGTCTTGGAACTAGATAGAGTGAAGGTTGCAAAATGTTGTGAATTTACTAAATGCCATTGATTCATACTCCTTAAAATGGTCAATTTCATGTAATGTGAATTTACCTCAATTAAAAAAAATGAAAGACCTAAATGTAAGAGGTAAAACTATGAAACTCTTAGAAAAAAAAAAAGTGTAAATCTTTGTGACTTTGGTTTACGCAATGGCTTCTTAGATATGGCAGCAAAAGCATAAGCAGCAAAAGGAGAAACATATTGGACTTCACAAAAATTAAAAATTTCTGACAATCAAAGAACACTACCAAGAAAGTGACAAGACAATACACAGAAGCAAGCATTTTTTCCCATTCTGTGGCTTGTCTTTTCATAGGTACCATCCCAAATATATAAAGAACTATTATAATTCTACAATAAAAAGACACATAACCCAATATAAAAATAGGTATAAGATGGGAATAGACATTTCCAAAGACAATGATCAATAAGCGCACATAAAGATGTTCGACATCTTCAGTCATTAGAGAAGCAGAAATCAAAACACAATGAGATTCAATTGAACACTCAGTAGGCTAGCTATGCCAAAAAAAAAAAAAAAAAAAAAAGGCCTTGGTAGGGACATGGAGAAACTGGAACTCTCATACATTGCTGTTGACAATGTAAGATTGTGCAGCTACTGTGAAAAAATTTGGTGTCCCTCAAACTGTTAAATACAGAGTTACCACATGACCCAGCCATTTTATTCTTAGGTTTATTTTTGTTTTTTTTTTTTAGAGACAGAATCTTCTTGCTCTGTCACCCAGGCTGCAGGCTGGAGTACAGTAGCTAACCATAGCCTCAAACTCCTGGGCTAAAGTGATCCTCCTGCCTCAGTCTCTAGATTAGCTGGGATTACAGGTTCACACTGCTACCATGCCCAGCTCTTGATTTTTTTAAACCTTTCTATATTAGACATTGTTTTATTAAGTAAACATTTATTTAGATTTACCCAGAAGTCTAATTTTCTTTTTTATTTTTTGTAGACATGAGGTCTTGCTATGTTGCTCAGGCTAGTCTTGAACTCCTGGCCTCAAGCAATCCTGCCACCCTAGCCTCCCGAGTTGCTGGGATTACAGGCATCAGCCACAGCACGCCCAGCTCCATCCTTAGGTTTATACCCAAGCATAATGAAAACATACGTTCATACAAAAACTTTTACCCAAATGTTCATCACAGCGTTATTCATGACAGCCAAAAAGTGGAAATAAGACAAATTTCCAAATGATAAATGGTTAAATAAATACAGTATTATTCAGCCATGAAAAGGAATAAAGTACATGCTACAACATGATGCACCTTGAAAACATTACACTAAGTGAAAGAAGCCTGATATAAATGGTCACATATTCTATGATTCTATTTATATAAAATGTCCAGAATAAACAAATCCATAGAGACAGAAAGCTAATTAGTAGATGCCAGGGAATGGGGAAGAGTGGAAAATTGTGAGTTATAAGTTTACTTTCTGGGGTGATAAAAATGTTCTGGAATTCTATAATGGTGATGTACACATAACATTGTCGACATGTATGTATTTTTGCAAGCATAACCATGCAAGTATACTAACAACTGTTGCACAGGTGTAACAATTATAAGCAGACAAATTATAATCATAAAGAAATAGGTCGAAAGGGAAATGCATACACATATATCACTATGATTGGTAATTGTGTTCCCCTAGCTTTACAACTGTGGTCATGATGAAATACCATGATAAACAACCTAAATCTTTTGATGAGATCGATCAAAAACCACGATGGATCACCACTGCCTATGCAGTTACCCAAAAAGCCAAGATCTTGGGAAATCTTATCTATCATAAATGTAGACGTACAAAAAGGACATGTCTTCATTTACTGAGGCAGTTGCAACATTTTTATGTTGAGAGAACTAGGGAAGCTGATGGTGTAACTCTCAGTCTGCAGCTGAACGCCTCAGGATCTGAGAGTCTGTTCGTGTAAGTACTGGAGTCCCAAAGGCCAGCAAGTCTTGAGTTCTGATGCCCAAGGCAGCAGAAAACAGTCTGTTCCACCTCTCAGAGAGAGACCAATTCACTTTCCATGTTTGTTCTCTCAGGGCCCCCGGACGACCGGATGGTGCCCGCCAGCATGAGGGCAGATCTCCTTCACCTAGTCCACTCAGACTCACCCACTAGTCTCCTCTGGAAATACCCTCAGAGACACACACAAAATAATGCTTTATCAGGTTTCCAGGCATTCCTTAATCCCATCAAGCTGACACCTAAAATTAAGTCCAAGAGTCTACCCCTTGTCAACTTGGCACCCATACACATCTCCTTAAACCACATCTAATTTCCAAATGAAGGCAATAACAAAGTAATAGTTCTACTTAACATAATGCAGCTATGCTGTGATTGTGATTTTCAGGATTTTAGACATGAGGGATTTTAGACTTTAGGGATTTTAGACTTTAGGGATTTTAGATGTTATGGATTCAGACTTGAGGGATTTTGATCTTTTGGGATTTCAACATTTAGGGCTATGGTATTCAGGATTGTGTTTTTCAGGATCATGATCCAAACAAACCCCCTTAAACAAAATGGTCTAAAAATTGCAATTAAAAGGCACAGATTGTTGGATTAGATTTTAAAAAGCGAGACCCAATTACATGCCACCTATTAAAACAAAACAAAAAAAAGCACCTTAAATTTTTTAAAAAAGGTTAAAAGGAAAAGGATGAAAAAAATATTTCATGCAAACCACTAGTCAAAAAAAATCTGGAGTGGTTATATTAATAACAGACAAAGCAGATTTCAGGGCAAAAACTATTAGCAAATATAAAGAAAGCCATTTCATAATGATGACATGGTCAATTAAATCAAGAGAACTTAAAATCCTAAAAGTGTTTGTACCTAAAAACAGTGCTTCAAAATACACGGCAAAGAAACTGATAAAGTAACAAGAAGGAAAAGACCAATCCACAACTACAGTTAGGGATTTCAATCAATATCCGTGTCTTACCCTGGTTTGTGCTGCTATAAAAGAATACCACAGAGTGGGTAAATTATAAAGAAAAGAAATTTACTTCTCATAGTGCTGGTGGCTAGGAAGTCAAAGAGCACTTCACTGGCATTTGGCGAGGGCCTTCTTGTCAGGTGATCTCATGGTGGGAGGTGGAATGGTGAGAATGAGACCAGGAGAGTAGGGAAAGAGGCCAAACTCATCCTTTTATCGGGACCCCACTCCTGCAATAACAGCATTAATCCATTCATGAGAGCACAGCTCTAACATCTAATCACCTCTTAAAGGTCCTACCTCTCAACACATTGCAATGGGGATTAGGTTTCCAATACACCAACTCTGGGGGACATAGTCAAACCATAGCAACTTCTCTCTCAATAATTGATAGAACAATTAGATAATCAGTAAAGACACAGTAGAACAGAATAACACTATCAAAGAACTTGATCTGATTGACACTTACATAATACTTCTCCCATCAATAACAGAATGCACATTCTTCTCAAATGCACAGGTAAAATTTACCAAAAGAGACCATTCTGGCCCCTAAAACAAATTTCTGTAAATGTAAAAGGATTCAAATCATGCAGCTGTATTAAATTATAAACCAGCAACTGAAAGCTCTCCAGATATTCCCCAAATTCTTAGAAACTAAGCAACACATTTCCAAATAACCCATGGATCAAAAAATTAATCAAAAGGAAAATCGGAAAATAATTTGAGCTGAATAAAAGTGAAAACACAACATATCGATATGTGTGGGATGTTGATAAGGGAGTACTTTGGAGGAAAGTTAAAGCACTAAATACCAATATTATAAAAGCAGAAATGTTTTCTATCAATGGCTTTGACTTCTCCCTTAAGCAATTAGAAAAAGAGCAAATTAAACTCAAAGTAAGCAGAACATAATTAATAAAAATCAAAATTTCTACACAAAGTTTTAGCAAACAGAATTCTACAATATATTAAAAAGACAATACAACACAAACAAGTAAAGTTAATCCGAGGGATGTTTAACAGTAAAAAAAATCAATCAATTTAATTCACTGTATTAACTAAAAAAAGAAAACCCACATTTCAATAGAAGCAGAGAAAGCATTTCATGAAATCCATAACTGTTCTGTAAAAATGATCGGCAAACTAGGAATAGAAGGGAACTTCCTCAATCTGATAAAACCTACAGTTAACATCATATTTAATGGTAAAAGACTAAATACTTCCCCTTAAAATCAGTTAAAATACAAAGATGTCTCCTCTCATGATTTCTATTCAACATTGTACTAGATGTCCCAGTCAGTGCAGTCAAGTAAGAAAAAGAAATAAAAGACATCCAGATCAGAAAGAAAGAAGTTAAACTGCCTTTATTTATAGACAACATGATTGCCTATGTAGAAAAGCCAATATAACAAGAATAAAACTACTGTAACAAGTGAGGTTAGGAAGATTACAGGATATAAGATCAATAAACAAAAAATATTATTTCTATACACTTGCAACTAACAATTAGGAATTAAAACTAAAAAATACAATTTACCTCATACATACATGTACATCCTATGTAACAGCACCAAAATACCTGACACAGAAACCAATAAAATGACAGGAGGAAAAGACAAATCTACAACTACAGCTGGAGATTTCAATACCCTTGTCTTAGTCCGTTTGTGTTGTTATTAACGGAATATCACAGATTGGGTTATTTACAAAGAAAAGAAATATGAAAATACCTAAGATAGTAAATCTGACAAAAGATATGGAAGGCCTATACACAGAAAACTATGAAACGGTCATATGAAATGCAAAGGTCCCACCCAAAACTGCCAAATAAAATTTTGAAAAAGAATATTGGAGGGTTAGGATTACCAAATTCCAAGAATTATAAAGCTACTGATTTTGGCAATGTGGTGGAGAAAGAATAGCCTCTTCAACAAATGGTACTAGGACTGGATAACCACGCGCAAAATAAATGAATGAATGAATTTAATGAACATGGGTCTATACTTTGCACCACATGCCAAAAAGCATCTAACTCAAAATTAACCATAAACCTAAATGTGAAACCTAAAACTATAGAACCTCCAAAGGAAAATATAAAAGAAACTCTGTGACCTTAGTTAGACAAAGATTTCTTAGATATGATACCATATCCATAAAAAATTGACAAACTGAACTTGAGCAAAAGTTCTGCTCTTCAAAACATACTGTTAAGAGAATAAAAAGACAAGCCACAGCCTGGGAGAAAATCTCAGCAAAATACTTATCTAACTGAAGACTTGACTCCAGACTATATAAAGAATTCTCAAAACTCAACAAGAAAACAAGCAACCTAATTTTTAAAAATGAGTCAAAGATTTGAATTGATACTTTAAGAATATATGAGGATGGCAAATAAGCTCATGAAAATGGTCAAAGTCATTAGTCATTAGAGAAATGCAAATTAAAACCACGATGAGATTTCACTACCCAACTATTAGAATGACTAAAATTAAAGACTATACCAAATGATGGTGAGGATAT